>JAUELE010247566.1:0-11029 GCA_031471655.1 Diodora aspera | reverse complement strand
GCTAGTCATGCAAATCACTTGAAAACATGAAGAAAATACAGGAATATTGTCACACAAACGCAACGCTGCACCAGTTCTCAGCAACAACCAACACAACTGTCATGTTCAGCATATGAAAGTGGTGATGCTCGTGCTGCAAGTGCTTGCTTTCACTATAAGAAGGCGATGACGATGATCATGCCATCACACTTTTCAAAATCATGCAACAGAGGCGACATTTGACTGATGTTGATAGAGGGAGAGCTATTGCTTGACTCCAGGATGGCCTTTCTTTACGTGAGGTGGCCAGAAGATGGCAGGTGTCCCCCCACCCTGTCATCCATAACCTTTGGCACCGTTTTGCAGCCACTGGCAGAGTGCAGGAGCGACCCCGTTCTGGAAGGCCAAGGTGTACATATTTGGGTGTTCTTTAACTTCTTTTGAGTAGTTTATATCGAGGTGTATCCAGGTTACATATGGGCATTTCCATGTGACGGACGTACATTTTGAACAACTTTTTAAAAAATATTTTTATATTGTACATAGTAACATTGTTTATTTCAAATATGAGTGCATTCCAAGTATGTGTATTTCAATTTGGGGTAGCTTTCTGTTCATTTTTTTGGGGAGAGGGTGTTGTTGCGGTCGACTGAATCAGTTGACACAACCTGAAAGGCAGATTGTAATACAGGAATTTATTGGGGTCATTCAACTATTTTGTAAATGGGATATTTACATATTCTGTGGAAAGTGTCCACTTATGTTCGCCAGACTGAACTTGGGCTCTTTCCTGTTTGCTCCGGCTCTAGATGACGTTTTAATGTGTCTGGTCAAAAGCCAGAAATCACGTCACTGTCGCTCCGATCCCACGTGACTTAACAAATGTGTTAAAACAACATTTGCCTCCTGTCTTCGACACGTTTAACATTGCAATCAAAAGACTATGTTTAGTAAAAAGGGAACGAGTATCTTGTGACCCCCGAATAGGTCAATTGTTTGCATAGGCCATTCACGAATTGGCACGTGAATTAACCTTTTCTATGGGGAGATTATGACCGTTTGTTCCCTCTCGTCTCCCAAGGATATAAATAATTCCAATCCCTTTTGGACAATTGGGGGACCATAGATCGAGATTTAACCGGAAACGAAACCCGATTACCGTTGGCGTAAAAATAGCTGAGTGCCCAGTTTCTTCGGCCCATAGAATTTTTCTAAATGGCCATTGCATAACCTGTCACCCTGCTCCGGACCTCGTGGTCACTCTAACAGCTGCCAGACTGACCACTCGGACAGCTAAGGGACTCCCAATGCCTGCGGCCAAATGGGTCTGGGGAGAATTTATTGCCCAAATCTGACCGTCGCTTGCTAATTTGCCTCGTTGCAAATGATTCCTGTGTGGACGGAGCTAATCGATTGGGGATACTCAAACTGGTCGCTTTTAGTGACCCCTGTCATTGGTCAACCGTGGTCAGAGTCGCCGCCCCTGGCCTGACCTCCACCTCCCCCAGGTCATATCCGGCTCCCAAATGATATAGTTTTGGCGGGAAGAGACGAGATCAGATTTGCCTCGAAGGGATCGCTTCAACAACCATTTTAATTTGTTTAAGACCCCTTTGATGCGGATGCATGTTCAAGGTCGCGATTTTGTTTGGTTTGGAAGGTGTGATTGTTGAAACCCAACGAATAGGTCAGATGTGCGGAACGACAGAAGGCTAGAAGAGATTAAATCGTACAAAGTTCGCCTATTAAAGTCACTGTGCCGTTTTGTCAAAAATTTATTTGAATTGGGAGGGAAACCGGTCTGTCAGATCAACATTACAGTTGTGTACTCCTCCCCAAATGTACAACAACTGGATTTAAATTTATGAAAGGAACGGAAATTTCTCGTTAACTTTCGATTATTTGAAATCGAATATGTAATTCACACCAGGTGAAATTGACATGAAACAGGCAACGCGTGATTATTTTGTCAGAATAGTTTCATTTACAAGTATGACAGAGTTCAGCCAGCCATAACTGATAATCGAAATTGTTGTTGTGAGGCATCATGTATTTCAATGAAAGTGGTTACAGTAATAGTGTGATAATTTGGCGTATTGTTTTACAATTCGGTATATCTCAGTCCTCATAGAATTTCCCATTGATGAAATACATCCAGATACTTTGATCTCTGAAATGGGTTTTTTTCACTTTTGTATTGAACGTATCATAGAGTACATGTGTGGAAGTAAATGCACTGTAGCTTGTGTCGAATTTCAGCTTATCATTTTGTTCAGTCTATTTGACATAAGCTATAGTATATTTCACTAAAGAGACTTGGCATCTCTATAATATTTCGAATCTTTCGATAGCTGATTGTATGTCTGAAATTCGGCTAAGGGACACGAGGCTCACTTCAGCATATTTATGCTTCTATAAAAATTATCTATACAAGAAAAATATTGTTCAGAAACTAGTCAGTCTACTACTTACCGTACTAGTTTAGACAGGAATTGTTTAGACTTGTTATAAGTCATGAGTCTAAAAAATACAATGTTTCTGAGGCTAGGCTATACTAGTATCTTGTGTGAAGATAATACACATGTACTTCAGAAGTTGGACTGCTCTGGTCAGCTCATCATTCGTCAGGAGAGCGACAGGATCGACGGGGGACCAGTCACGTTGTCGGCAAAAGGTGGCTATCATTTATCAAGTTACTGTGATTAATAACCCAGCCCACGTTAACGCCACGTTGAACCAGATAACGTCAGTGACGTTATATAACGCCGTAATCAATTCCCTCAGCTTCGTACGGAGTTCACTGGTGGCGGAGATGGTATCTTCAACCGACAGAAATCAGCATGTTTGCTAAGCAATATAACACTTTATTTTCTTTGATCAGCATTACATCACCTATGTGCCGATTCCATGCATTACGTCACACCTCGAACCGAAATCTTTGGTTGTTATTTGATGTACTGTTAGGTAAATAAATCAAGACTGTATGCCCTTGGTAATGACCCTGCAATATGCAATTCCACATGTCATATATTGTATGTTAAACTGTATTACTATTCGCTCGATAAATTCACACGATACATATGACGTTTTTCAGATCTAGATGAAACTCTTCAGCTCTGTTATCATTTCCATGTTTATACCAGCGACATTTTAAGGATGACTTCCTGGCCAACGTCTACAACCCTGCGCCACGAATGCGGAATAACTTTAGTTTATTTGGCGAATCTAGATTAACATTCAGTCTACATTTGCAAAGACCACGTAAAAAATATGAAATGTGGTAAGGAGAAGAAAATGAGCAATAATGTTATTGAAAATATTTGCAGTAACTATGGATTTAGAAATTTTCATCTTCACGAAATAACACTCGAGTCGTTGGCAACATCTTATTTACGACACTTTCCAAGTTTTGAATTGGAACATTTTCTTAGAATAGGTGAGATAATTTAAGTTTTCATGGTTTCTGTTGTTACTCCATGGTAGCATATCGTATTTTGATTTTGATTTTCAAATATTTGCTAGCATATATAAAACATGAAGGAAAGACAAATAACTACGGTGATGGTTCTTATCTTGGTCACCGACAATTGTTAATTTGACAGGAATTTATTTTCTTTACTTTAATATACTTCAGATGTGTGTTAACCAAACGTTTACGTAATGTTTTGTCTATTAAGTGGTGCCTATTTCATCTTCGTGACTGTTGCGAAATTCTGGCATTGATTTGCTATCGATTAGTGTCAATACGTTTGCACGAGATTCTCGTGGGACGGTCCACTCTGCAGGGGGTGACAGGCAGATGGTAGGTCGTATATCAAACGTCCGTCCGTCCGCCCGCCCGTCCGCCCTTGCTGGTCCAATTACAGGTGCAGTTAGGGTTCTCCGAGAGCTAAAAGCTCACTGGGGTTTATTTAAATTGCTGGCCATGACTTTTAACAATCGACCTTGAATACTTTCGACCACGTCAGGTCAGGGGTCAGTGGTTTGTAAATGTACCGAAATTCCGACGTCCGGTGACGTAAGAATGGTTTGTCTTCGTAAATCTGATTGGATGTCTGTCGCCGTCAGCTTCCATTCGCTGTATAGAATTACAGAGAGGCGTTCTTTTGAAAATTGTTCGCCTTTTTATAAATAATTGGATTGTCAAACCGAACGGCCAAGGACAAGATAATATTGCAGATGATTGGCAGTCGACAATGGAGTATTGCCGACTTACAAAATACCAGAAAGGGTTGCGATTCTGAAGTCTTCACGTCACGTTGGAATCCACAATTATTCAGGTCAGCGTGACCTTTCAGCGATTTCCAATGATCAGCGAATCATCGTAAAGCTGCTGATAATGAAACCCCGCTCTCCGTCGACATTTCGGTTAACATTCAAGATTTGCTTGTTCTTACCTGATAACGCAGAGTTTTAAGATAAGAGAAAGTATCACTGCGAGTTGGAATGTTAATGGGTTCAAGGCAGATCGTTGTATCCTTCATGAACATTTGTTTTACGTTTTTGAAGCAGTTCCTATTAAAATTTAAACAGATCCTCTTCAGAACTAGTCTTTTTGTAATCCAAATGTTTAATTTTTCTTGAGCTGCCTGGCAAATTATGACGTCATCTGAAAATTATCACGAAGTTTCTGTTCAGGGGTTTAATTGATTGAAAGAATATAATGGAAATTCGCTTTTAGTCTGTAAGTAACTTCTGTTTTTGTTGATCTTCTCGCTAATCTTTCATCTATATTTTTAATGCTGAAAGAGGTGTTGAAGATTTACGATGTACGAGCGTACATGCACATGCACGACTCATGTCAAATGCAAGACGTGCATGTAGACTGAACTGCAGGTTTCAGTATTTTTACTGAAAAGGAGTCCTCTCTCGTATGCTGTTTCAAGGAACCTAGCCTTACTTTAACAAGAAACTAGACTTGCCTTAATTAACCTTGAAACATGTTTTTTTAAATGATTCCGCAGTGATGGCACAGGACTGATGTGCATGCACTGAGGGAGAAAACAATGGTTTTATTTATTTTCATTCCAATTTTCTCTTTTTGTTTCGTTACGTTTAATATGCCTGTAAATAGTTTTGATGAGTTTATTTAGTTCTTTATTTATGTGTTCATCTTTGGGAGACAAAGATATATAAAAGGATATTCGGGAAATTGTTTCAAATAATCAACCCGCTAGAATCACGTTTATCAGATCAAAAGGACGATAAACCAATATTTATTTTGGGTCAATAAACAACATGTCTCGTCTATACGTGAGGTTACTGGTGCTCTACTTCATACAATATTGGGACTATCTGGAACCTCCATGGGATTCCAACCGAACCGCAATCTATTTGTACACAGATTTGGAAAACATTGCAACATTAACTTTCTTATTTGCATGTTGACGTTTTGAATTTAACTTTTGAAAATTATAATGATATAGCTGAACAATTAGTTGTCATATTTCGTACTTAATGATTTGGCAATTGAAATGTTTGAGCTCAGGTTTGTTAAAGACACTTATTCGAATTTCTTGTCCCCTTGAGCCCTCTTTCACCTGTTCCTGTGCGTGTGGGTGCGCGTCTCGGTCAAAACACTTTTCAGAGATAATTATATTTCCTGGGAAATAGCGTGAAACCTGCCCTATACAACGATAATTGCTTTATTCACCTGCAATGACAACCCCCAATTGCAGTTTTGTTCCAAACAGGAAACGTCGACATCTTTCCCCGGCCAGGAACTACGGAAGGCTTGCTTCATGTCCCCTTTAAAACAGCCCCTCCCTCGGGGACAGTATCGGGTAGAGGCAGGATATCGGTATCCGGATGCGCGGCCGCTATTCAAGCTCCCAATTGCGCTCAATTGTCGACCGAGTTCTATCCCACCTAATCTGTTCGTTAAACCAGGCAGCTGCCGAGCGGGAACCTCTGTGGGGTCAAGGGGTCGAAGGTTAGCCTGGGGTTACAGCATGTTTTCTCAATGAAAACCGTGCTCTTCATGATGTCGGTTTCTCTTGCTGAGTGGCTGAGATAGCGATACGCCTGGAGGGAACTCAGCACTTAGTATAAACAGCAAAACTACGAAATCGATCTGATAAATCGATCTATGGTATTTGTTAAACATTCTCATCTGCTTGGCTGTACATGGCCTTCAACTATCATTGGATCAGTCTCTCTAATTAGGACTCGATGCAGACGGTCAGTAGTTTGATGCCAGAATTGTCGTCTGCTCTTCTCAGATCTAATTTCTTGAATAAGAATCCGAAAAAATTGCCTTTAATCAAAATCCTGAGACTTAATTCAGTTGCTAAAATATTTGTAAAAAACAAGGAATTTATTATTCTGGGATTATATTGCCTTTCCTAAGGAAGGTCGGAGCAGAGAAGAGTATCATCAAGAAACCAAGATAAGGTTCCATATGCAATGCCTTGACTTTGAGTCTTGTCAAAAGTCCACCATGTTAGAGTTTCTTTTCAAACTTTAGATCATATTGGTCATGTAAAACTGCATACAGGCACGCAATATTGTAATAACGGAATCTTCTCAATAACATTGTGAAGGTGCCAGTTTTGTTAATAGAACTCTTGCAGTTAGTCTGGATACTCTGTTGATTCCGTTACGTTTTAATGACATCTAGACTGACTGCAGTCTCTAAAATGTATTTTTCTCTTTCATACAGACATTTTCAAGTAAGTGTACATTTATTGATGTTAGCCTCATTCTGTCCCATCAGATCAATGTCGGTAGTATTTTTATAGACTTTCCAAAACAAAAATGACAGATTCTGTCAGAGAGACTATCCTGAGCGCGAAAGTTCATGAACAAGTTTGCTTGTCGGACCGGTGATCTGTCTGACATACTGGATCCAAGTTCAAATCTTCACCCTACACAGCTGTCATGGTGGCATAGCTGAAGAATTGCTGGGCTTGTTTCGTATGGTAGAAAGCTTGCTCATTGAGATCTCGGATTCCAACTTGCGAGTTGAATCGAATTTTTGTCAACCCTTGGATTCGACCACCCCGACGGAATGACGTGATATCGGACAGTTATCGGCACCAACCCCTAAGGAGTGTAAGTTCCCATCACCCCCTGACCTTTATAATGTGGTCAATTTGGAGATTTGCCTCTTTGTATTCCCTCGGTACATTCCGCTATAATTCCACCGTAAAGACTTCAAAGCTGAGAAGTAGCATGTGGAAAAGTCTTCTGTCTACCTTCCGATTGTTACTCCCGAGCTCTGCTAAATGTTTGTGATTCGCCAATAGGTTAATGGTCGTCTTCATTAGATTCGAATTACAATACGAGGTACGCCCATTGCGAGCATATCTTGACATACAAGTAAGGGAATACTGAAGTTTGGGGTCGTTTCAGATATACAATTGATTATTTACAATTCAAACTCAAGTTAGAAAGCTTCCGGTGTCAGAAGATCACGATCGTGACTGAACCTTTGGGAGAATTTTAAATGACCAGCTGGTTGACCTAGAAATTCAAATACAAAATTTGTGACAATTGAAAACCCCTCAGGGGCAAGAGAACACGAAAATGTAGTTTGAGAGAAATCTTTCCTCGCGAGTACCTCCGTTGAGAATTATGGTTGAAAGATATTGACACCACTTTCAAAATATCCCATTACTCATGCCTACACTGCCATTGAAAAACGGATGGTCAGGAATGCCGCACAAAGCGTGTAAATGTATCATTTATGTGGTTTTGTTTTTCAGTCTGCTCAGATATTTGAAGATGTTATCACTTTGTTTTGATCGTAAAGTATGTCAATATATTATTGATGACACTATCGCTATTTTATGTATGCATAAATGACAACCCGTTCGCGGCATGCTCTCAAAACATTGCCAGCATGGTTTGCGCTAGACTAAAATAGTCTATGAAACATTTTAAATTATTTTATTATACTTAATGTTTATTCCTTCAAGAGCCTGGCGCCTACGATACACAGTTTCACAGTAGAATTGAAAGTAGCTAAATTTGCTTTAGTAGACTGGCTAAAGGCTTAAATATAAAATTAATAAAATTCAACAATATCTGTACAAAAGGGTATGCTTATAGTTCCATATTTTAAGAAGGAAGGAATGTGTCTTTAACAAACGTCTGTAACGAAGTCGACAACAAATTGCTGGAGTCAACGTTAAGTCCAACAGCCAAAGCCGTTCATTTCGTCATTAGAGGTCAACAACGCTTTATTCTGTTCCCTTATGTTTGTATAATTGATAAGTCGATCGTCATCAAACCCAGTGATCAGTCGTTACTTTCAGATGTCTCCGTACAAATATCTTCCTGTCCAAGGTTATTACCACCATGTAGGCTTTTCGTGTCGATACACTCATCGATGATGTTGTCTGTACATACAAGCATCGGTCAGCAGAAATTAGCTGACCGCTTGGTCGATGAAAGTCCAGGTCATTCGGAGAGTAACGGAGTTCAGCGTTTGGTTATCTATAATTGAAACCGACAGCTATTAAACCACCCGCAGAAAACACAGACAGGTGGTAGGCAAGGAAGTATTCTGCCTTCTCTGCTTTTAACCAAACGCGCCGAAAATATTTCTAACTGTCAATCGTAGTTATGGTGGAATCAAGATGTGTTTCTGAGATATGATAGACTTGGCAAGGCTCTAAGGTAAAGAGTATTGTTTCTGCTGAAGTACTGAACATCTCAGAACTCCAGAGCAGAAATGTTAGACTTTTGTCAAGAGCCTGAGTCAAGATAAACAAATATCTCACTCTACCATAGCCATATCTGCTTGGCCCTGCCTCGGACACAGCTAGGAAAGGCAATATAAATATAGTCCAAGAAAAAATAATTTGCCTCCGATGTTACATATATGAATTTAAGAAGCTGTACAGTGCAGCCTTAGGGTATTGACAAACGTGGAGAGAAATGTTTGCATACGAGAATGTTAAATCCAGTCTTCCAGGGGGATGCAGATTCAGATACAGCGGCTGTATAAATGATTTATGCTCTTGCATTCAAATATCGAGATTAGGCGGGATTTTTTTCTCCAACCGGATTTATTTTGCGTATCCTTTGATCAGGCAGATTCTTTACTATGAATATTATTGGTCGATTGCCGTTCAGTTTTGTTCATATGTCAATCGAAGATTATTTACTGATTCTTTGTAAAGATTCTTTATAAAAATCCTTTGTAAAGATTCTTTATAAAAATCCTTTGTAAAATGCTTTATATCGTGATCTGAATACAACCAACAACCAATATGCTGATCTTAAGTATGTATTTCTGTTAATGTACCTCGTTAACTGAAACTGTACCATGCCAATATATGGTGTTTTGTGTACAAATTATCCAAATTAAACTGAACAAACCTCAATTACATAATACGTGCATATTATGTACGTTATGTACGATATCAAGTATAGTGAACCATTGGAAACTTCCGGGGTTTTGTGTATACGTATTCATGATTATAATATATTGTTAAGATATGCTAGGTTATTATAACATTTCATGCCTTTGAAATGTTAAAAATCCCCGACCACTTGGGTATGTATGATCTTATGTAAAACCGAGTGTTGTTCCGTTAGGATGTTCTTGCATAAACAGACACACTGTTGCCTTTATAACCTATTTTGAAAGTGACATTCTACGTCTTGTTTCATTCGGTGACGTTTTCATTACCTTCTGTCATGCAGATCAGAAGCAGGTGTCTGAAGAAGAGACTACTTGAAGCATAACCGTCTTCAAAGAGGAAGAAGAGTGTTTTAAGTTGTCTTTTAAAAGAATACGTCTTTCAAACGCCGGGTTTAAATCCGTATTGATTCAAGATTTCGTCGATGAAATTCGATATCCCTGACTCGGCAGTCTATCCTTAGGGCTTCCAACAACAACACGAAATTCGGGTTCATTTGCAAGTGAGGTTTCTCTCCTAATTGGGGCGCATTTTCATCTGAGGGGGTTGCGGCTTCGCAATGCAAAAACCCGACGTCGAAATAAATTGTTAACAAGGCAAATGTCCATTACTGGCCTTTGAACGTTCCGCCCCGGCACAATGTTATTTTAAAAGCTGAACGCGCATCTGTCATAGGGTTTTTGTCTCATTTACTTTACTGAATAACGGCCCCGGTTGCCAACAGATGGGGTCCGATCAGTGATCCTTGTCGCAGGCCCATTCCCACCATTCTAATGTATTGTGCTATAGACAGGGTATTCTGAATCTCCGGCTAATATTGCATACATATTTAATAAGAAAGTCATTATCACTATCGTATCAAAGGGCAAGCTAACACTGGGTGCAAACGAGGGCGGCATCTAAAAAGAAACAGCGGAAGTTACGTACGTAATCTCTTGCTGCAATGTTCATTAGCCACCAGACTGGGCGATCGTTTATAACGCCTGCTAATATAATGGTGAATAAATTATGACAAAACCGTTGTCATGTGGCATTATGTTAATTGTCGACGCGATATTTAATATTGGGAAATTTTCATAAAGAGTGAATTAGAGCGAAGTGATGACATTGTCGGCGTCACTTGAAGTTGAATACCTGACTCTTAATTATATTTTTCAACTGTTCGAATGTCGGTGATTGTACAGTAGAGAAATATGTGAAACATTTGAAGTCATAATTTATTTAATATTGCCTGTCAGGCTGGTTTCGGAACACTTCAAAGGTGATTGATTTTGAGCGTACACCTGATAAACTGAGAGATAAAAATATATATTTATCTATAGCGAACTCAAAACAAAACTAAACGAATAGTATTTTAAGTTGTATTGGCATACCGGTATTTAAATTTGTTAAGTGTCAAAATGTTTATGGAAGTGCACGAAACAGGAGTATGTTGTTGAAATTTCAAGCTGTCGTGATGTCACATGGGTTGTCGAGAACCGAAATTGAGAATATATCATAATTTATATTCTTTCCCAATCACAAACTCTGTTATTTTCTGATGATCTTCGAATTCGTGTTCAGTTCTCATCAAAATTCAATTTCCAATTCAGTGTTATGTCTAGTGTCTTGTTAGCAGCTCTTCTCAGAACGTTTTATGTAAGCATGCATCACGTGAAGTTCGTGCATTGCGCCGTACG
>JAUELE010247555.1:0-11029 GCA_031471655.1 Diodora aspera | reverse complement strand
CCTTTGCTTTTCCTTTCTTACTATCGATCCTGTGTTGTCCCGTTTCCTGATGTGCCTCTTGCACATCACATTGCTCTATGGCTGAAACATTGCCCCCTGCAATGTAAAAATCCATTTCACTCACTCACTCACTCACTCACTTTGGGAAAGAATCATGTTTTTAATTTGTTGGGTGTGGTGGATGTCGATTTGGATGTAACTCCAGAGGGCAGTATGTGGAAGGCCCATTGACCTAGCTGTTGGTCAGTATTCATAATTTTGAACCTTTCGGACTTCTTGGGATAGGGGTTGTGTCACTTTGAAACCTAGTTCAACAACGAGACACACCTTTGTAGACCAACTTTAATACCAATGAGTTCCAACGTCTTTGTCAGGTCTAAACTGTGCTCAGAATCAATTAAGTGTCAGTGTACAAACCTGGTATGTTTTGATAATTTAGTGCTTGTCTCTACAAATAAGATATTATAATACTTTATTACCTATGAAAAGGAATTTGTTTTGCTAAAAGAGAGGCTAAAAAGTAAGACACATTTTCGACATAAAAGACGAGAAACATCAATCCAACAATGTGTGAGGTTATGTAAGACATAGGTAAGTAAGTAAGTAAAACATGCACATACATGTTTAAAATATACAGAATTACGCTTAACACAGAGTTAAGAGACACATATTTTCAACATGGCTGTAAACATTAAAAAGAGTATAAATCTAACAACATTAGTATTAATTGTTCAGAAGTGATATGCTTATTGACAGAAATGATTTAGTAGCTCTTTTGGTTTTAAGGAAAGGTACTTTGAATCTGTGTCCAGAAGGCAAAATAACATACTTGTTGCACAAACAATGGGTTGGGTCAGAAATGGTTTTATTTGCGTGGCGTGAGATAATTTTTTCATAAAGAGTTTCTAGTGATTCAGGCAGAACCCCCGTTATTTTTGTACCAAACCACATGACATGCCTCTGTAGAGTCACTACATTTCCATAAACACAAGTATCCTATCTTTTGAATTTGCAGAACCATTTTCTATCCCTTAGTGCATTGTACTGAGAGTTAAATTCGAAAACTGTACCGTTGACCTAACAACAGGCATGCAGACACTGTGTGAAATACAATATCAACCAATTGCCTATAATATCTTCCTCTTGTTTTCTGCAAAGGAACAAATGTGTTCAAGGTTTTCTGTAAGATCATACCTGTGGGGCTTTTAGCAGTGACATGGTATTACTTAGAGTATGGCTTCAGTAACCTCATATTGCCTCCTGCAATTTAAAAATACATTTCACTCACTCACTTAGTAACCTCATGCTTGTGCAAGATGACTAAATTTGGGACCTGTTGATTTCACTTTCTATCAATCCCTCGTTGGAGCTGTTTTGGGCATCACGTGTTGTGGGTGTTACATAAACCACTCACTTCAAATCCTGTTCCATCTGTGGTTCAGTTTGGTTCAGCCAGTAAATCGAGGTTTTGTGATGGTGATATACCTCAAAGATTGCTGAGAACCTTGTAAATCTTCAAATGATTGTAGGGGTGTAGGATGCGCAGTGGTTAGCGCCACGGTCCAGCAGTCTGTCAGCCTTGATTGTTGTGGTTCGAGTCTAGCCTGGGCACCTCTCTTTCATCCCAGGGAAACAGGAGCCCCGACACCAAAGTGATGTTGGTGACGCCGTGGTGATGTGGCCGAAAGATTGCCGAAAATCACATAAAAACCTCAAATCACATAAAGACCTCAAATCACATAAAAACCTCAAATCACATAAAGACCTCAAATCACACTCACTCACTCAAACTTTATTTGTTTGTACACCTGTGAATGTATTCAGGACTTGCAAGTGATTGACAAATCTTGACTCATTATGTTAACAGGGACTCGGTGAAGCCGATCCGTACGATGGATTGTGATTATGCCTTGTGCTCCATGTTTGCCCCGGGAGACAGACATGTTGTACTTGGAACCAAGGTTTGTGAATAACTCTTCTCTCTCTGCTTATAATACCTGAATTTTGTCATGCTGGACTCTCATATTTATCTGGATTTAGAATTCAAAACACACAATGGTTTAACCTGCTAGTATTCACTGGTCATTCACTCCTCACCACGTGGGGCTTCCGGGGAGTGACGTGGTGTCACTTAGATAGAATAGGGCCTCAGTAACCTAATGCTTTTCGTACAAGGCGACTAAAATGGGCATCTTTTGCTTTCAGTTTCTTACTATCGATCCTGTGTTTTCCTTTTTCCTGATGTGCCTCTTGCACATCACATTGCGCTATGGCTGAAATATTGCCCCCTGCAATGTAAAAATCCATTTCACTCACTCACACTCAAACTGTTATTATGTTATGTTATTATGTTCAAGCTCTTTTATAAACAACTATTACCACCAAATAAGACCTTACCGAGCTGAATCACAGAGACCTGAAACCAAAACAATCGCCCCTCTAATGGCAATTGTTTCGTATACGCTTCTTGAACCTTGAAGCACACCAGACTACAGTTTGAACATTGGAACTAATCCCATAAGGTGGGCCACAAGGACTTCAAGGTTGTCTTTGTTATCAATGGGCAAAAGAAAAATGTCTAAGGCCTGACAGGCTCATGTAAATGATCTTTGCTATCACCAGACAAAACTTCTTGTTCAAACGTTGCCACTCATGGTATCAGGCATTTATCGAACAGCATAAGCATGATTATCATAAGTAGCATCCCTGTACAAATTGCACAAATGGGACAAACAAGAGAACCAACCTTAATACCTACCTTGTGATGTTTCAGTACACGTGTGGCCATCGCCCTGAAGGAGGAAGCATTTCCCTGACTGCATGCAGCTCTGGAAGCAATCATCGCTCTCCTTCTGAAAAATGTGAAACCCACAGTATGATTTCCAGAGAAGTGAAAGAATAAATGTTACTGACGTTGTGACGTTGCCTTTGGCAATCAGTCCCTTTACAAAAATCTAGAAGACAGAATATACAGATGTACATGGATACTCTCTACTTGCAACTTACCACCTTATAACATCAACTTCACACCTCCATTGATTATTAAGATCACAGACCGAAGCGTTATCTTGTTTTGATCATAAGTCATACCACATACGTTACAAGCTAAATAAAAAACATTGGAAGCTGCATGTTACTGAATACCACTTGTTTGTTAAAGCAAATTCTGAAGGAAAACGATGAAACTTGATATATTTTCAATAAAACAGAGAGGATCTCTATTTTGCCAATACTAACAAGTCAATTCAACATCATCTCCATTCTGACAACAGTACTTTACTTTACCTTCTTAATCTGAAATCGGAGAGAACCAGTTTGAACCACCAGCGTTTGTCGGCCCGGGTCAAACATTGCGCAGCCCTTTACATGGCAGAGCTGATTACAAAGGATAAGATTTGGACATATGCAAATTACGCTCTCAAATATCATAAAACAGAAAGTTGTCACAAGAGCAAAACCTGATTTTGTCAGGCAAGCCATATAGCTTGGTTTCTCTCCCAGCCAAGTTTCACAATGAAATAACTGTGCTGGTAACTTCCTATATGGAAAATATATTATTCATGTGTAGAGTCTTAACTATCCAGTTTAGTATGCACTTATCTGCGTTAAACGAAGCGCCATTAGAAACAAATGATTATTCGAAGTGATAAAGTAAATTATTCAAAGTTCAAAGATAAGAGAACTGAAAATTGTCTGTGAGTGCCTTCTTATCGGACACCTGATTCGAGATTTAATGTTCAACACCTCAAGCTTGCTTGAAAGCGGGGGCAAATTGTGTATAATAGAGAACGACATATGTCTTCTTTAGGACAATCTGTCGTTTCATATATTGTGGCAACTATGTATCTCAACTACGGGTATCCTCTTTAGTTATGCATACAAGTTTTATCATGTGGTAAAGTCACACACATGCTTATGACTATGACGATCATATTATTCTTCATTGTGAAAGCTTATTGTTACAAAGAAATCAGTTTTTTTCTCGCTTGTTATTGACAACCTTGATATGGAAACCTATGTACGATTTGAAATGCTAGATGAACAAGAAATGTTAGCATCCCTATTTGGATCACATAGATTCGTTAAACACTCAATTGACGTACACAATGGAAAAATATTATACTATAATTTGCGTTGTTTATGTCTAACTTGCAACAACAACTTTTCCCCAAATTGTAGAGAAGCCTTTCCTGTCGACCTTAATGATTGATTGCATTTATTTCCTTCGTAAAAATATGTCCGAATGTTTGCTTGTGTAAATTGTCTGTACATAATATCTGTTCCTGAATAATGTTTTTGATTTATGTTTCGCAATCTTCGGAATGTTCTGGAAGAAATCAAAAAGCTCTCTCTCCTTCTCTCTCTCTCTCTCTCTCTCACACACACACACTCTCTCTCTCTCTCGTACTCTCTCTCTCTCTCTCTCTCTCTCTCACGCTCTCTCTCTTAGAGCACTTAACCATTTTAATGTACAAGTATTTCCATTGTCATCATTAATTAGTTGTAAGAAGGTACATGTTAAGTAAACATCCAGTATTAAACATGTAGAGGGCAGCTGAAGACATTGTCAACTTGTACAAAACGCGCTCCACGTGTTTCCATTGCATACGGTGTCCCCACAATAGTTTCGTTCAGACCCAGTTCAGAGTCCTTCAATGTCAAATCACCCAAAACAAAGTACATTTTACATGACTGATATACATGATTGATCAGTGGGTGCAGAAATATGGTGACCCACTTTTGAGTTTTTTTGGACTCTAAATCAGTATATCTCGCGAGTTACTACCTCGATTTTTGTCAAATGGATGTCATTGGACATGCACGACAAACTGATTCTAAGTCTTCAATTATTGTGTGCGCAGCTTTTAAAGGGAAATGGTCAAAGTTGCATGTCAAATACCGAACCAAAACTGAAAAGACGTTCAAATCGTTCTGAGTACAACAACAATATATCATTTAAATAGCGGTGAAATCCTAATGAAAATAATAGACGGTTAACTACATTTTATTGGCCGAAATGTTTACTTACTCGGACTCGAGAAATAATTCTAAATGTTCCCCATTTTGGTGACGTCGTCGTTTTATGCGTTATAGCTAAAGCGGTGACAAGCCAGAACGCTGTCACGCCAAACTTGGCTACGGAAAATTCAATGTAATGATCGATGGATATATATCTATCTTTTGTTGCCACCGTTGTGTCCAAAAAGTGTCAACGTTTTGACCAACTATCTATCCCTGTTTCGTCTAATTGTGACTGTTTCGTCCAATCGAGTGTCACCGTTATGGCGTATCACCGTTTTAGCCAGTTCCATATTTGCTTACATTCCTCAAACTGCAATGCGAAATCTATTTTTAGCGTTAGAGGACGACGGAAAATCCCTTTTCTTTATAGCCACGATTAGTATGACATCTTTGCGGAAAAAATACAGCACGGTATTATATTACTAGATGAATAGAAAGACAAGATCTTAACATAGATTGACGTACTTGCATCTTTGATCATGTTTCTTTAAGGGGTTTGACCCTTTGACTAAAATGCGTACCTTACCTTGCCAGCGTGGATCAACTTGGATTTGATGTGTTGTTGTTGTTGTTTTTGTATTGTTGTCCATTGGCTGAAAGTACTTTACAATCTATGAAGAAAGTATGGGGCATTCCACTTCCTGTGTACATGTATATATGTTGATCATTTAACTGCATAAAAACGAATGAATATAAACACAGATAGGTTGTTTCTTTAGTGTTCAGGAAATCTAAAAACACATAAATTCCGGCAGGCAATTCTGATGGGATTTCCAAGAATCTTGTATGGGTGCCTTCCGAAATTTACTTTAAACCCTGTCTTTCCATACACGTGACCATCTTTTCATAAAGATACACCTTATCTGAATATCGAGTGGAACTGAAATCTTTTGCCATGCGTTATTTGTTATTTAATGAACATGTGGGATTTTGGCACCAGATCAAGATATTGTCAGACATCGGTGCCAGGCGTCGATCCATTGACCAAGAGCGACAACTGACCAACAAGCCGCTTCATCCGAACATCAGCGTTAAGAAATTGTGTTTAAACTTCTGTTCAGGTTGGAAATCAACTTCCCCAAACTAGAGATGTGAGGGTTGTTTTTCAGACGATTTGAAATCCTCTACACAGACGCAACGCCAGCGGGTATCCCACACTTGCCAAATCGTTACTGCAAGATTTCGTTGGTGTCAAGAGCGACAGCACTGGGGCACTGGTCTAATGTGATGTTTTCTAACGCATCCATGGTCACCTTAGATCTCCATGACAGGCGCAACAGATAATTATCTCTCTCTATACTGTTAAGTATATTAATAATAATAATAATAACAATATTAAGGATGGTTCTATAGCGCTAAATCCACATAGTGTATGCTTAAAGCGCTTTACATAAATAAGATTATGTATACATTATATACACAGATGAAATGAAAAGTGCATTATTGGGAACTGTTTTATTAGTCACGAGATATTGAGAGAATATATCACAATTAACAAAATAACAGCACAATAATACTACTTTCAAACTACTAAAGCACTTTACCTCATTGCATTGTGACAGACCTTTTGAAGAACAAGATCCCAGTGGCTGGCCTGAACCCATCCTCGAAATCCAGGGCACATATGACTCCCCCAACGGTCCGTCATATGCCCTCGAGTCACTCCTATTCACGACGATCATTTTGTGAGCAAGGAAATTTCAAATGTGCTAAATATAGACAACCAATGAAATGTCGCATTAACTGCACGAGAGGAATGAGCAAGAAATAACTGCTGATAAATTTAAACACATAACGTCCTCACTTCGCAGAGTGTTAGGAGAGACAGGCCACATGATTGGAGTGTGTACGTTAAACATTAACCTCTTTCTCCATGATTGGAAGCAAACTTTCGTTATGGAAGCTTCACTGATTGGTCAAAACGCCCACTTCGAGACTATCGCCGTGGAAAGGTGTGATTCCAAGACATGTGATGGGCCGTTAAAGAAGTCTTATAATTCCCTGGATTTCCAATGCATTTTCTTCTTATTACTTTGAGTTTGATATTTAAAGTTGGATACATGGTCAAATTCAATGTTTTCTTTTCGCAAAATAACTTTGTTTCCGATAAATATTCATAAACATCTCTACATACTATGATTGATGCATCAAACATATGTCATGTTTAATGCTTTTGCCTACTCTCTAATAGAAATACATAATAAATCACTCTCCTGTGTTTTGATATTTAAAATCATTCGCAAACTGTCCGAGCAATAGTGTTGTGTACATCGCTTCGTTTTACTTTACATTAGTTATTGTGAATAATGCACATGTATATATCATGAACAACCTGTCATGCACGCAACAAATGATCATGGATAATCTGCAACAACGTCAAAAAATTACCGATGCTCTCAACAATTTTTCGATTTTTTGCCAGAGTTGTTTTATCCAGCTATCTTGTAATCTCTATGCCGCGATGAGTAATGTTGTAAGTAGGCAACGCGAAATCGCTTTGCGTTGCAACTGTAAGGAGTCTATTTAAAAACGCAAACTGAATAATGTTCAATCTGCCATGATTAAGGGTTTACGACGTCATTTATTGACGCAAACACTTTTATAATGTCGAATCTACAGTACATGTTATTTATTTAACACAAAATGCTCCAAACATTTGTCCCGCTAGGGAACATGTAGCCAACTTTGAAGCGATTCTCACCCGTACCAAGGCAGAGTCACGACAGAACCATTCATGCCACTGTACCTGGATGCACGTCAGTATCCAAAAGAAAGTCCAAAGCTATAATCAATGTTGGACTCCCTTGAAATTGTATAGGCAAGGTACATGCTCCTTTGCTTGACTCAACATTAAAGAATCAGAGGGCTGCATTTTGTTCTAATAGAGTATTTCTAGTTTATTTGTTCGTATGTACGCTTGGTAAAACCGCGGAAAACCGGACCAATCCCCCCATTCTGAGCTCAGAGAGTTATGTGCCTTCAGGTTATAAAAGGTGGCGTGTTAAACCTTATCACATATTATATGCATTCATAATGAATGTGGGAACAGTAAGTCAACAACTTTCCCAGGTGTATGGAATATGCAAGACATAGAGACGTCTCAATCAATTCCGGAATGACTTTGAGAATAAACGCTCCAATATATTTTTAAGACCATCCGACCCTCATCTGCTGCATATTTATCTTTTTTTCACCTAAACAAATAATAATGATAATGTGTATTTATAACACGCTCGTATTCATGCACTGATTGAATGCTCAAAGCTCCACATTATTACCCTGGTCGTTGGAGCAATGTACTATCCACAACACTCGTCAACTCCCCGGGGAGTACACAACCCAAGCTGCATCTTACGCTCTAGAAGGTAACCATCACATGTCCATCACTTCCGACCAGGCACCCAATTTCAGCGACTTGCCGAATGTGGCACTCCTGACATTGCCAGCGTCTCAGTGAGAAGCACGGGCGAACTTTTGAAGGCCTGGAAGCTTTCAACACCAGCCGATCACCCATTCAACTACTCTGCAGTGCACATTCCGTATTCGTATTATTAGTTAATCATTTGTTGTTTTGAGGAATGATATGTCATCACCGTTGACTGGCCTGAGACCGGGAGAAGGTCCGCTGTCGTTATCGGACGACCCACACACACATTTTGTAAATATAATACTGCAGATAGGGTATACAATATATTTATTAGTGAAACATTTTCTACAACAATATCGACAGCAAGTGGTGGTTGTTTTCAGCTTTCCAGACTCATTTCTAGATGTTTTCGTTGTGACGACCAGTTCGGTATAACCCGTCACAACTTACGATCACATTTGTGAATAAAGGCAACACTGTATAATATGAGACAGTAGAGTATTGAGCAACTCAGCTATTAATGAGAATATCTATCACAGCGTTCTCCGTCGGGTAAGTCGTCAAAGAAACTAGGCGCATCATGCATCTGACCTGTAACCAGATGATTATTGTTGAATTGGCTTCATCAAAAACTTAACACTACAATTCGAAACACCAATAATATTTATGGGAAACTGAAAGGAGTTGATGAAATAGTTTTGCGATCACAATTAGCTTGGATTTGGAGAGAAGAAAAGGTTAATCGTTATGTAGCTACATTTAGTGCTGCAAACAAAAACTAATACACAAGGTACTTGTAACGGCAGTGTCCTAGTTGTTTGCTATTAAGTGAATTGTATCATCCTCGAAATCCAGGGCTTAATGTCTCCGCCAACGTCCGTAATATACCCTGGGATCACTCCTATTCACAACGACCGTCTCAAGCGTTTGAACCTATCATTGAAGCTTCCATAGTGAAACCGTTCGTCCAATTATGTGCGGCGCCTCTCCATACATTCTCTAAATAAAGACATTATCCGTTTAAATTTATTTATAAATAGTTACTTCTCGTGCAGTGACGCGACGTTTTAGTGGTTGTCTATATTGAACAGATCTAGACTTTCCACACACCCAAAATGACTATGGTGAATAGGAGTGCACCCAGGGTATATGACGGACGTTGGTGGAGTCATTATGTCCTGGATTTCGAGGATGTTTTGTGTCTCCAGAACACTGAAGAGCTAAGTGAAAAAGGAAATTGCATATGTTCATCGAAGTCTAACATCATTTGATACCCTTGGTAATATTTAAACACAGGAATAAGGGCGCGGGATGGCGCAGTGGTTAGCATTGGCAGTTGTGGTTCGAGTCCCGCCCCGGGAGACAGGACAGGACCCCTGATAAGCTGTTGGTGAGACCGTGGTGATGTGGCTGAAACATTGCCGAAAACCATGTAAACATAGGAATACATCATACAAAATAAATATCGCTTTAAAATCTATCTCTGCATCAACCTTTTCATAACGGTCACAATTTAGAATTAAGCATTGAGATACTTACACCTACAGTTTACCCCTACATCGAACCTTGAGATATCAAAGTTTTGATATCGCTTCTCCTTGCAAAGTAATGGACAGACACATCTTCTGTATGATGGAAAGTCCTGTTTGAGGTCAGTCCTGTTATAACACACCGAGTCTGCAAAACAAAAGCAGTAGTTAAACACTTGACATTCCTGTCCTGATTTTGGCTAAATGAAGATCGAACCAAGTCACATGTTCATACCTCTGATCTGCTTCCGTCTCTCCTTGCAGGATGGTTGGCCATTGGTGGACGTTTTCATTGAAGTGGAACTTCGGACCTCTTCTTCGGCTGTCAGATTATCATGAACTATAAACAGATCATATAATTTTCATGGGATTAAACTCGAGGGCAACTTCAAATAGACATGTGTCTCATCAATCATGCTTTTCCATCCAGTTAAGATACATCTTAATGGTACTCATCCTGATAAAGGTCACAAAACATGAACGCTAAAACTAACGCATTTGTGATGAAGATGCAGGTTTTCTAGCTACTACACTCTGGTACAAAGATCAAATACAAGCCCAACAGAAGCCACGCCTATGTATGAACATTGAGTTGTGTTTGAGATCAGTGGAAGGGAAAGATATCTGACCTGCTAATGAACGATGACCCGAATCATGAAAAGCACACACAATGTCTTTGTGAAAGCTTTTAGAATGTTATGCTTTTAGAAAAATATTTGTAAATACATTTATGTGTACTTCAGATGGGGCCTTCAAGTTAATTTATTTACTTGTAAACATTTGTACAATAATATTGGTAGCGATTGGTGACTGTTCTGTGGCCAGTTTGTCGAGTTTGGTGTGGTGACAATTTCCCTCTAATCCGTCTTTCACATTAGAGGATAGGCAAGATTTCTTCATCACTGACAACGATGACTCGAATGATAACGAGCGCACAAATTTGACTGCACTTAGGAGCACTGCTGATATTATCCAATTATATTTCAAGTCCAGTCAAAACCAAATATATTGTAAACAAACTCAAATAATTGAAAGCTTACTAACCATCTGCTACGCATCTCCAGCCAGATGTTTTTGTCATCAAACACACTTCCCTGTTGCGACACTTCTT
>JAUELE010247544.1:0-11030 GCA_031471655.1 Diodora aspera | reverse complement strand
AGGTTTACATTCGCCGAAGATTCTTTGTTACAATAAGAGCGAATGGTACGTATTTTAGGTTTTTGACCGATTATCCAAACGCAACTTTGATTATGTCCCTTTAATGTTTGTTTGATTCCATAATTTATCTGAACTTGATAAGTGTCCAACTACCCTATTAGCGACTCGACAATACTTGCATCTGTGAGATGATAACAGATGATTCTGATTGGCTAAGCAAATACCAGTATCAATAATAATAATAATACAAATAATAATAACACTAATAATAATAACACTTTATAATCTGTGTTTACACATGGAAATTATAACCATACAGCTATTATAACTGTTTTGATACGGTACTTCTTTTGTATGAATACAGTATATATTTGGGGGTTTTTTTTATCTGAACCAATTTTATTAAAGTGCAATGATTAAATATGTAGACTTCAGCATCTGAAAATTGACCCCTTATTTTTTTAATAGGCATGTAGGCCTCTGACATTCGTTATGTAGTTGATTTTCCTTTTGGACACATTCAGTCTGTTAATGTTCACCCTGTGGGGTTGTCGTACAAGGCAACTAAAATGGGGATCTTTCACTTTCCTTTCGATCAATCCCTTTTATGAACTGTCTTTTCGCTTGATGTGCACCTTGCACATCATGTTGCTTTATGGTTAAAATATTGCCCTTGCAACGTAAAACATCATTTCAACTCAACTGTTCTTGTTCATGATCTCGTGGCTTTTCTTCTCGGAGTCGTTTTGGACATCTTATTCATTGAAAATCTTTTTCTTGGAAACACCTGCATGTGCTTATATAGTCGAACCTTGTTTACCCGGACAGTCTCGTTTTTCTAATATTTGCCCGGATTAACGAATATCTGGTCTACTGAATCGGAGCAAAAGAATGTGAGGAGTTATTTCCCTTACCAATAAAAGTCAATTTACAAATACATGTACGTTTTAGTTCAGACACACTTTTATAAGTCATGTACACGCACACGTAATACATAATAATAATATAAACGTACATTTGTGAAAAGGCTGCTCAGAGAGTGATAATTGCGTTGATGTTGCCGGCAATCAACAACACAAACATTGTTCACACATCACACAGCGACCGTTAATTTGTGACACGAGTTCAGTGAGGCAACTGTGCAAACTGTAGAGCAAATTGCCATTCATTTTACGCTTTCGTTGCAGATTTATCATGTCCGGATCCGAAAACTGAATATCCGGATTATCGGTTTAAATTAAATAGTAATAAATTGGTAACAGAAAATAGTTGTGCGGGAGGTGAGATATCCGGACTACCGACGTCCAGACTAACGGGGCTCGACTGTATATAATGTGAAATGATAAACAAAGTAGTTCTGGATTCGGCTGCAGCTTAACATTGAATATTCATTCTTGCTTCTATTTCAGATACTTGCGGTTCGTTCATAGGGTATACGAGAAAGCCTTCAATGTGTGTGCTTCGGCAAGATGTCCTCAGTCTCGGGGTTAGGCAATAAAGGGGAGAAAGGAAAGGGAAAGTTCACGGCGATAAACATCAATAATATATACAAGGGAAAGACAATCGAAACACAGAAGACTACGGGTAAGTTTGTGATAGTAAATGCCTTGTCCTTCACTTTGAACATTTTTCTGTGCGACTCATTGAAATCAGATCATGGTGTATGATGGGACTCTTCAATTGCTTGCAAACAGTTTAATGAATAATCATAGGTTCAGTTAAATGATTTTGAAAATGTTGAAAAATATTGATTAAAAGAATACATATTTCAGCTTACCCATTTGTTTTCAGTTCCAAGACAACATGGACTACAAAGCTTGGGTAAAGTGGCCTCAGTACGGCGTATGCCGCCTCCGGCTAATTTGCCTAGTCTGAAGAGTGAAAACAGTGGTAACGACCCAAATATCAGTCTCGTTCCAACAGGAGGTTCAGGTAATCAGGCCTAATTAGCAATATTTAGGGATTTTATAGTTTTCCATGGCAGTCAGTCTTATGTCAAAGTGTGAAATTCCTGATTGTTTTTGGTGTCGTGTCATGTCAATATGTGAATAGAAACGGTCCTTAGATGTCACATAATTTTTGTAGTCAAAGGCAACTGAACGAGGAATGTGATGGTGCTGTTTTCTTTGCCATGATCTTGGTGAGACTCCTTGCTTCATGTATGTTTTGTTCATCGGGGAAAATTGCATTGTCTGATGTCAGTATTGATAAAACTACGTAAGAACTACATAAAATCTAAACTTGATTGCTCTATTTTTGTAACTTTTTTTGCAACTTGGAAATGAAGTCTAGGAGACATTTAAACTGGGGTTACTGTCTTACTAGGATGGGGTGCGAAGGAAGAGAAGAAGGAGGAAACCAGTGGAAAACCGCCGCAACCGTCGCAGCAGCAGCAGGCTACATCAACGCCATCTGGGCAATCAACACAAAGTACCAAGGTATTGAATTTGCGTTTTGTTTAATCTGGCTGGTGCCATGTTAATGTTGCGGTTGCATCATTCAGTGGGGCTTCCAGTGTTGTGTCACTGAGATAGAATAGGGCCCAGTCAGTTGTTATTGCTGGCTGAAATTTTTGAGTATGAAGAAATTTATCCTGTTGCATTTAACGAAAACATGGTAATTGGCTTTGATATTTGGGTTTACTTTCTTTCAGACCAGTGTATCTGGGGGCACCACCACAACAACAGGAGTCAAATCGTGGAGCAGTGTGACTGTTGGGGGCACCTCACAAGGTAATTTACATTGTGGATATTTCATAATGCAATGTTATGATTCTTTTATGCAAAAATGCATTGCTGCGCTGAACAGTCCACATTGAAAACTACATGCAGGAAATGAAAGTGAAGTTGAATTCAAATATGCTGACTCTTTATATCAATTGCCTATGGAGCTGCTTCTTACTATCTTGCAGGGTTTCAGATCCTCATTGGTCATAGACGAAAAATATTTTCCGTGTGACCGATAGTTTGCTTACTTGGTCGGTTACCTGATAGTGGTTAAATGAAACTGAAATTCATTGTAATGCTTTTTGACTTGTTGAATTTGGCATGTGATATTACGTTAGTCAGGTGTATGTCTTTGACTTCTACTCAGGTTTACAGGTCCAATACAAGGGTCTTGTATAACATATTGTGTTGTGGTTTGATTCATCTTGAAGTCTGTATTGTAACTGCACTGTTGAAAACTTGTTCTTCAAGGGACCAAGACGGGATTCAATATTGTTTTCTAAAGTTTGCTTTCTTTTGAATATTGCTGTAGCTTGTGACATGCAATTGACATGCATTCTTTTACAGCCAACCCAGTAGTGCTTCCGGGGAGTGTCGTGGTGTCACTTAGATAGAATAGGTCCTCAGTAACCCAATGCTTGTCGTACAAGGTGAATAAAATGGGGATCTTTTGCTTTTTCTTTCTTACTATTGATCCTGTGTTGTCCCTTTTCCTGATGTGCCGCTTGCACATCACATTGCGCTATGGCTGAAACAGGGCTCCAGATAATTTTTAGGGGCAAGGAGTACGTACTCTTGGTTTTCATGATACAGGAGTACTGAGGGTCCTCGTCACTCTTTAACAGTATCACAGTAAAACTATCACTTGCTTATGTAAATAAACCTGTATTTTATTGGGACAGGCAAATTTTTGATGGAACTGGTAATTTTAAACGCTCTCTGTCCATCGCACCGGTAAAAAAAATTTGCCAGCGGGAACACTGATGATGCTGTGATGCACCATGCAGTCATAAGATAGCAGTGCTTTCAGGCATTGTGTGCTTGTAAAAGGTTAACAGTAAAACAGGTGAAAGGTTGCTCAAAATCCAGAGTCATCGCTTCACTGGCCAACTTAGCGTATACATGTATATGAAAGTAATCGTTGTTTGAGTCATTGAAAAAATTCTACTCTTAAATATAATGTAAACTCATTAAAGGTTGCTAAGTAACAATGACATGTTTCAGCGGGAAATCACCCCCCACCGTACACCGAGTCTACCGGTACGGAACAACCTGGCTATCCAGGTCAACTTCAGTACCCAGCCCAGGGATATGGGCAGTACCCGCCTCCAATGTACACCCAACAGGGAAACCAACCTATGATGTACGGAAATGTACAGGTGGTAAGTAATATACAAATATTTGAAATACATGTTGTATTACATCCTGGAAATCCACGGTATAATGCCACCACCAACGGTCATATACCCTTGAATCACTCCTATTCACGACGATCATCTCGAGACGGCATTTTGACCAATCAGTGAAGCTTCCATAGCTAAAGCTTGCGTCCAGTAGTGTGGCACTTTTCTCCTAACACTCGACGAAGTAAAGACGTTATGTGTTCAAATTTATCAAGAGTTACTTCTCTTCAAGTAAATGCAACATTTCATTGGTTGTCTATATTTAGCAGATTTGGACTTTCCATATACACAAAATGACTGTGAATAGGAGTACATCCAGGGTATATGACCATTGGCAAAGTCTTTATACCCTGGATATCGAGGATGGTTGTATCAGTCACATGAATTAATTATTCATCTCTCGAATATTATTATGTAATATTTTAATGTACTGTTGTAAACTGTAGAAGAAAATTTATGATTCTAAAGCAGCCAAGAAACAAGCTGAATGTCAAGCATTATTACTGGTATTAAACAATGTTTGTGTTCATGCAGAATCAAGCATATATCACACACAGAACAATTAGCAACTCGCACAAGACATATTTTCAATGCATGTTTGTCATGCAAAACATTTTGCTCAACCAAGATTAGTTTGTCTTCCAGACCCTAGAGCATACAAGGAAACTGGAGCCTGCCCAAGTCTAGATATTTAGCAGGTCTAGGAATTCTCAGCAGAAATTAGGAATGTCTCTGGGCTCCTTTTCTGATTTTATTATTTGGGTTTTCTTATGGTATTATGAACATAATTTTGTAGATTAAGCTTATTTCTGGGACTAAATGTCAGTCTAAACCAAGATGTGTGTCACCAATTTCAGTCGACCAATATTTGGTTAAAACTTAGCATAGTATATTTTGCAAGACTCGTGCTATTTAGTAGTGCATATAGTACTGGTGCCAGTATCAAAAAAGATTTAAGGATAAGCCACAGAGATTTTGAGAAATCACCATGTGCAGGATTGAAACCACCGCACCAGTCAGCTGGACAGAGCGTGTAATAGCGCAGTAATCGGCCATCCTTGACCGTTGTGGGTTCAAATTCCACCCGGGTACCTTTCTTTCAGCATGGAAATCGACCCCCAACAAAGATGTGATATGGCCGACACTATGGCAGTGTGGGTAAAAAAATGCCAAAAGCAACGTAAAATTTCAAATCATTCACTTCCTTCAGCTTGGATTAGCAGATCTGGTATCTAAGTTTTCATTGATTACTGTGGATACATATATATATATATAGATGTGAAATTGTCGTAATGAATTATGATATATTCAAGGCTTTTGCAATGAAGATTTGGTTGGGAAAGATTTGTTAGCAATGTGTATATTCTGTTTCAGATCCAGACCCAGCCTATGTTGAATGTGGCAGGTCAGCCTAACACGCCACCTCCTGATCACATGTGTGCAGCCATTTTCGTCACTCTCTGTTGCTTCTGGCCAACGGGAATCATTGCCATAATGAAAGCCAGTGATGTAAGTATAGAATAGCCCAGTGGTAAACATGTCTGCCCCATGTTCTGTCTTGGCAGTTATGGGTTAAAATCATCCTGGGCACATCAGTCTGCCCGTAGATTGAACTTGACACCAGCTGTGGTGATATGGCCGAGAGGTGAGGTGGTCTAGTGCAATGCACGAAGGTCACAAGCTTGTGAAGTTAAGCAACGTTGAGTCCGAAGGTAGATGAATATGTGGTCAGCTGGCATTGAAATGCTTCCAGGCATTCCAAGGGTTCACCCCTGCCTCACACTGAGACACTGACTATGTCAGTGGTGTCACCTTAGGCAAGTAAGTGGCTTTGCTCATAAACTGCCTCCGTCCACCCAGGTGAAATTAGGTATCTGGGCCCACTTCCACAAAGCGATTTTAGCGCTAAGTTGATCGTAAGTCCTTGAAATCGAGATTTTAACATTGAAAAGATATGGTAAAATCCCGATCTTAAGGAGTTACGATCAACTTAGCGCTAAAATCGCTTTGTGGAAGTGGGCCCTGGTCAGAAAGTGATGGTAAAGTGAAAATTAACCTCCTAGCACCTAACAGACAACTTGGGTTGCATGCTCCCAGGGAGTTAATAAAAATTGTGGATTGTACATTGTTTCAATGACCAGGTAAATAATTTGGACCGCTTCGAGCATTCGCCTTGTGCATGGATTTAGCGCTTTATAAGGCTCATTATCATTTATTCTTTAAGATTATGAAACACCTTGTTAAATCGACAAGCAATCAGACTCTCATTCCGGTTCTAATGTAGTATCAACAGTTCTGGTCTGTGATGCTAACACAGGGAGCTTAGGTTGTATACTCCTTGGGGGTTGAGAAAGGCTGTGGATTGTACATTGTGACAAGTGACCGGGGTAATAATGTAAGGAGCTATGAGTTTGGCGCATTATTATTATTATTACTATTATTATTATTATTATTATTATTTTCCTTTGAAGTTTTACTGAGTTGAGCAAATTTGTACCCTTCCTATCATTCCACGGCTTGATTTATGTTCTCCCCAGAAAATACATTAAGAAATTATTCTTATTATTCCAGGCCCGAAGTGCCCTCGCTCGTGGAGACCTGGTTGGAGCTCACCTCTCTGCCAAGTCATCGAAGCAGATGGTTAACATCAGCATCATCGTTGGAATCATCGCCTTGATTATCCTCGGCATAATTATCGGCCTGTATGTGGGCTTGTTCCTGACCAGAATCTACTATTAACATTGCCGCTTCCCTGAAGTCACAGTGGTCAGGGGAGGTAAGTCAAAACCAGCAGGAAGTGGAGGGTAAGCGAGAGGGAGATTGTATTTTGGTCATGAAGTCAATAAATGTAATTTTTGGGCAACAAAACACAAATGTAAATTTGATTGATGTTTGTGCATAAAAATATAACTGACGTAGGCACTATGAAGAATTATTAATCTGCACTCAGTAGTAATGACAAATGTATTTTTCAGTCCTTGAGTACAGAAAGTATTTATATAGCTCTGTAAATACAAATTTTGTTACTTCAGACAACAGGACAGTATTTATTGTTCGGGGTAATACACATCTGTTTCAAGCTGTATTTGTGTAGAAAAGCATTCCAAAAGATATATATTATATATTATTTAACAGGATATATTATATAGTTATGTACTATTAATTTAATAGACTTCACCTAAAGAGTTTTTTTTTCGTCTTGAATTGCAATCACAATGCTAAACCCTGACTGACACCAACATCATTCCAAGGGAGATAATTTGTACGTAAGGGGAGATAATTCATCATCATACGTATTTTTGCCCACACAAACAATTATATCCGTCCTGAAATAATCATTCGAAAGAGGAAACTGAAAAAATAGTGAACTGATTTTTATTATGTCCCTTGGGTTATGTTTCAATGAACATGTTTAAGTTGTGTGAGGTGCCTAAGAGTTAAAGAATAAACAGGATTCAGAAAAAAGTTTTGAATGCATATGAAGTATGTGTCTTCAATTCCCTTGTGACAGGAGCAGCTTTGTAAATGTTTTGATGAGCTATGTATGTACAATGATATTTAGATTGAATTCCTTGCTTCATATTGGGCAGTTTTTGTCAGCATGAAAATATATGGTAAATCAAGAAAATAAATTATGACAACTTTTTCGGAGATGAAGTTTGCGTCAAACCATGAAACTGATCAGGGCTCTCTGGGTCACATTGGTCAGCATGAAATTGGGGTAACCAGTTTTGTTTCATTTATTGCCTTTGTGTACTTAACTCTGTATTTGTGGTGCATTTACTATCAAGAAATAAATATATACTAATATAACTGCATACTCGTCTTGAAGTTGGATACATGGTCAGACTCAGGGTTTTCTTTTAAAAAAAAAACCTTTGGAATGATAAATACGCATAAAATTATGTACTTGCTGCAAATAATGCACAACAGATGGAGCATATTTGTCGGTTAAGCAGCCTCTTGAATGGCCTTATCTATTTTCTTAGCATGTATCTAACTTTAAATATGTTCATGATAATTCAGTTTTGTGTTGCACAGACCAAGAATTTATGTAATTATTTTCAGTGTTTCTGTACAATGCTCTGAATATCTTTTAGAATTGTTCATTGTTGACATTTTTAATGAAATAGTTACACGTTCCTTGCACATCCCAAGATAAGCTCATCTATTGTTCTTAATTTACTTAATTTGTATGCTTTCTCAAAAAGCATGTCAAATCTGAATTGTAACACTTATAATATGTATTCAAAAGCGTTGAAGGCTTTGTTGTTAATCAGGCAAGTGTTTGGCCCATTTAATCAATATTTTGTTTTATATTGTTGTTTCACGTTGTTCATTTGTACATTATTTGTGCCTTTAGAAACATTTGCAGATTTGATGATGTACAATAATTTAATTTACATTTAATCAGGAGGGCAAATGCCAGTCATCACAGTAATCTGCTAGATATGAATTTAAATGCTGCACATATCAACTCTCTTTCATACTAGGGGCGTGGTTAGCACATCCACCCAGCAATCTGCCAGCCTTGGTGGTTGTGGTTCAAGTCCCGCCCGGGCACCTCTCTTTCGGTCCGGAGAGACAGGAGCCCAGACACCGCCGTGATGTTGGTGAGACTGTGATGATTGTTGCTGAAAGATTGCCAAAAACTACGTAAAACCCCAAATCACTCACTCAGTGGTAGCCTACAATTTAGGATCCAAACTCAGTTCAATATTGTCAACATACCTTCCTTTAGATGAAGATGAAAGAATGTTGAAAGTGCTATTGAATTCAAAGTTGTTTCGTATTTCAGCTTGATTAAAATAAACTTTCATGACAAGGTTGATCCGTACTACTGCAACTGTTTCATATTGTTAAGAATAGAAATATTTGGTATATCCGGAAGATGCTGATCTTTTGTTTTCTTTGACTGTGATGTTTCTCTGCAGTAATCTTTAACACTTTTGTGACTATGTGTTCATTATTTGTTATAGAAGTGGGTTGTACTGATAATGCAAATGATTTATCTCTGTGACTTGTGGTTTACATATAATTTCCTTTCAAAATTTGTTCATCACACAGTTGATCTTTTAACCTTTTGTAAACACAACTGGTTGTATATTTATACTGTTTATATGCACACACAATGTAACAACTTTTTGCGTTTGTTTATTTATTTTGAAAATCAGCTCAAATTCAGGTTGTGACAGAAACTGGAAATCAAGGGAGGTAACTATATGTTTGTGCTGTCACATCTCTGCTTTCTACTTTGGGTGACTGTAAAACTGTTTTAGCCACAGAAACCCTAATTTTGTTGAACAGTTTGAAGATGTAAATTTTTAATGCCTCAATTTTGCCTATTTACTCAAGTGTCCTGACATGCAATGGCTTCACATGGTGCATGTTTACGATCAGAAAAAATATACATTTTTAAAATAATCAAATTAACCTGAAATTTGGATAAATGTGCTTGTTTTAAAGACCTTTGTACTACTGCACTGCATTTTTCTCCCAACAGCTGGGGCTGGCCAGAAACATTTAAAGCTATAACTCAAAGCTGAGACCGGATCCTGAGTCATTAGATCTTGTAATGGATCTGGGCCCTGGTTTCACTCAGCTATCTTAGTTAAGATCAATCTTAGCGACTCGGCTAATTTTAAAACCAATGTGACAAACATTTGTCCTTATTGCTCAACACAGTCTAGGAGTTATTTTGGGATATGTTGAACAGCTTCAAGTTGTGTTGTCAACTGGAATGATGGTTAAAACTTGGCTTAAAATGTTGATCTTTAGAGTTTACGATCAACTTAGCGCTAAATTCGCTTTGTGAAACAGTGCCCTGTGTCTTACTTTTATTTGATTGGTTTTCAGTGGTAACATGCACTTTGTGAAGAAAGTTTGTGTGACAACATTTTTGTCACATGTACTTGTTGCATTTTTTAGTGCCATTATTTGATATTTTGTGGAAAACCTGGACAGGTAGTATGATGTCAGAAACTAGTTTCCACAAGGGTTCTTGCAAGGGACACTTTGCTTCAAACATTTACATGACTACGGTAATTCTTCAATGAAATGTTTTTATTTTATGCAATGACATTTTGTAAGAATTCGCAATATGTAATACACTTTGATCGAATCTGTACACCTGTTGTGAAATATTTGAAGTCTATTCTCAAGATAATAAACCTGTTGTCACAGTGTTTGGTGTGCTCGATTTGGAAAGAACTGCAAGTTCAAGGTGGTTTCATTCTCTAGGTCTTGAAAGGTCATTTCACGGTCAAAATCATGAATAGAACTGCAGGTTCAAGGTTGTTCATGGTCATGAATAGGACTACTGGTTCAATGTTTTCTTGGTCAAGATCATGAATACACCTGCAGGCTCAAGGTCGTGAATAGAAGTATAGTTTCAAGGTTGTTTGATGGTCATGACAAGTACTGCTGGTTCATTGTTGTGTCATGGTCTTGACTGAAACTTCAGGTTCAAGATTGTTTCATGGTCAAGATCTGCATTGTCAAGGTCATGAATAGAAGTGCAGACTCAGTGTAGTTTCATGGCCATTAATAAAACTGCGGGTTCATCGTCAAGGTCATGGATAGCACTGCAAGTTCAAGGTTGTTTCATGGTCATGAATCAAACGACTGGTCCAAGTTTGTTTCATGGTCATGAATCAAACGACTGGTCCAAGTTTGTTTCATGGTCATGGCCATGAATTGAACTGCCGGTTCAATGTTGTTTCATGACAAACACTAGGACAGCAAGTTCAATGTAATTTCATGGTTATGAATAAAACTGTTGGTCCAAGTTTGTTTCATGGTCATGAATAGAACTGCAGGTTCAGAGTCATGGTGATGGTCATGAATTGAACTGTAAGTACAGAATCGTGTCATGGCGATGGTCGTGAATTGAACTGTAAGT
>JAUELE010247533.1:0-11030 GCA_031471655.1 Diodora aspera | reverse complement strand
TTGGCTGGAGTGTAAGTACACATATTTCAACATTGCATCGGTTCATATTTGAATTTGCCTCTTCCCGCCCCCCCCCCCGCATAAATTAGGGGAGACATTTCATTGGTCTGTCTGTCCGTTGCTTGTCCGGACCGTTGCACCCAAACCTTGGAACTTTTTCATGAAACCTCGTGTTAATGGACCTCTCCTCCTCACGTTCTCCAGATGAGGCACATCTTCGGATCATGAGTGGTGTTCTAAATCTTATACATGTACATGTACGCACATATGCAATCGTCTCCAAAGTTGCTATGATAAAGAAAAGACCGCTTATCCCACGCTAAGGCTAGGGCCACCAAGACCATCGCTATCTGCGGTGGCCTTTAACGATTCGCAAACGATATAATCGTTTGCGATTCGTAAAGGTCTGGTGGGCTTAACTGTATTAAGGCCTCCCCTCACTGAGGTTGCGCATCAGCAGTGCAGCACGCAAGCATCGCGTCCGCAGCGCGTCAACGCGCCGAATTCACCCCAGATTAGAGCAGCGTGTCAAATTCAATGGATAATACATCAAATGCATTGTGTTCAGATATGTTAAGGGGAATATTCCAGGTCGTAACTGACATATAGGCAGAGGCTATATACCACGCATATACTTTTTGAGCGAACATAATGAAACATCTATGTACATGTATCTTTTTTTTTTTCAACTACGTTCTGGATGAGCACACTTTGGAATGTTTTGAATATTACCATAGAAGTTTCACAATAGAAATAAATCACAATGTCGATATAATGCGCCAATTCTTATTCAGTAACCTATTTGTTATTATGTGTTCTATTGTACAGTCAGTTATAAATTGTCCTTTCTGAGCTCAGACCATAGATGACCATGATTATTCAGAAAAGGAGCAAGGCAGAATTTCAGGATTTAATTCTTGAAGTCAAATGTTTCTGATGCTAAATATGGAAACCTTGGAAATTTACGAACCTAAATAAAACCAAAGCGTTCCGACACCCTGCATGTATATGCATTAGTAAATGTATTCTATATGCAGTGGAGGGGGGGGGGGTCGGCTACGATCCAATAACATCAGGCGAGAGTGGACATGTAAACATCTTTTTCCCCAATTCCTGTTCACAATTATCAAATTTGCATATTTAGTAGCTGTTTTCCCCTTTTCAATGTGTAGTATATATGTCGTAAAGACAACGATGCTTTTGTATTTGACGTATGAAATATCTGTTTTTTGCGATTCAAAAATTGATGCTTGAGCGCTGCCGACGCGCTGCTTCAATGTAGGGTGTTTATAATAAATCAACAGGAGCGATTTTCTGCTGGCCTTTTAGGCTTGGAACAAAGGTGACTCTCTGTAGACGGGCTGCGTCGGACCGGGTTGGAGTGTCATGACTCTGTGCAGTCAAGCTCTGTGGCTCGGCGATTTTTAATTTGCACTACAGGTTAATCATTTACATCCCAATGTGTAAACCTGCTGATGAAATTTTAAAGCATTAGAAACCCGAAGTGCACAATAGTCTCGGTCAAAAGAAGTCTACCTGGCGACTATTCAATGCTTTGGCAAAGGAACGAGAACGATAGCCATATCCCGCCATTGGGTCATTCTATATGAACTCGACCAGAGGTCCCATGGTGACCAACTCAGAAAATTATGAAAAGTACCTCTACATATACAACAAACACTTCCACAATTTTAGACTTGTACTTCTAAGGGTTTCCAAGATACGGCCCTCCAACATAGGGGACCATGCCCACTTTTGGTACTTACAAATCCCAAAACGTTAATTAATAGGCAGTTTTGAAGGCCCATATCTTGAAAACGAATCGGAGTTAGGTGAACATTGCTACCCTGGGTAATTTACGCCCAGGCTTTTTATCCCCCTCCACGTAGTGGTAGCGGGGGGATATTGGAATTGAGTTCGTCCGTCAGTCATTCCGTCACACTTGTACTCTAGACAGCTCTTCTCGGAAAGTATTGTAGCTACATCAATGAAATTTGTCACACACATTGTCCCTATGTTTGACTTTGTAAATTAGTGCCTTGGGTGAATTATTTCCAGAGTTATAGCCCTTGATTGGTTTTATTGACTTATTGCGTATGAAGTGCAATGAAGACAGCTCTCAAAGGTAGTGATGCTATAATAAACAATTTGTTAGATACATATTCTCACCATAGCAATGTTGACTGAATATGAAAATAGACATTTTTGATGGGTCATTTAGAGTTGCAGCACTTGTACAGGACTTAGGTCAAACAACACATTTCAGGAGGCCTACAAATTATGTACAGGCAAAATATTTTACTAAAGTACTGCTAAAAATAAAATGAATTTTCGACATAAAATACCTTATGGTCGCTCTAAAATGTGAAAAAAAGAAGAAAAATGTATGCATAGCGGGGGATATTGACGACAATGTCTTGATTTTGACATCACAATAATATTGATCCACCTTGTTTTTTAATTGCTGGTCTCTCAAACATGAATCTTTTCATAGGCGGGAATCAAATTCAATTTTCAAGGAGCTCTTGTCATCCAAGGATCATTTACAATGAGTTCTTGCTGCTGGATTTCTTATTTCTGGACAGGTCGGTCTGCAATAGGAAGACTGTAGTCGAACCATAATATTATGAGCTTCTGAAAAGGGTTCTGACTGAAAAGGGACAATTTGTGCTGGCAAGTTCACCATGTGGGCAGTTACTCATGTGAATGAAACTTTTACTGCACAATTGTACATTTGTTTCCTGTTCCAAATTGTAACTTTTTTTCTCATTTCCGTCACTGTTAAATATTTTTTGAAATGTAGGCCTATTTCGCATAAATGCCCCTTTTTAGATCAAACGTCCCAAGGTATAAAATATAAACATGTTTATATGGTATGGCACAATTTCTCTTGCACAGAATGTGCAATTTGGCCAGAATAAGCAATGAAAAGTTATGAAACAAGTATTAAAATTGTATGAATATGCATCATGAGCTCACATGACTTCAGGATCATTTGCATACAACCCAGATATATTTCAGTTATTGTAATGAGTTTCAGAAAAGTGGCGTGGTACCTGATATCATGTTTTCTGAAACTTCTGCCTTTTTCGCATGGCAAATAAGTGATATTTGGCAATGTTGAGTATCTATAATATAAAAATCGAAAATATGCAAATGAGCCTGATATCAGGTGACCATGATCATAAAGACACTGTTCACTGTTAATTCCGGGTAAATGTCACATTTTGTGCATGGGAAATGATGCCATGAACAATTGTCAATACTGTACCATACAAATGTCTTTACCTGGGGACTTTTGATTTAATGGAACAAAGGGCAGAAAGGCCCATTTATGTAAAAGGCTTACGTTGCAAAACATAGTTTACACTGTAGATATAAATTAACGTTTGGGATTTGGGAGTGCAAAAAGCGGACATCGCCCCTATGTTTGGAGGGCCGTATCTCGGAAAGCCTTAGAAAATCAAGCCTAAAATGTGTGTATTGTATATGTAGAGGTTATGTTCAGCATTCTGTCAACCAGTCACGTGCCTTTGGTCACATGAGATTACAAGTGCGCATGCGCCAGTCAGTGCAAGAGCAAATTCTATGCCGGTCAGACGTGTTTTTTTTTTTCGCACTGCTTCCATTAGAAGTAGTTTGTTGGACTTCCCTGAGTTTTTATTATAATTTACAGCCCGAGGTGCTGTCACATAATTCTGTTTACGGTCCGAGGTACTGTGAGAATATTATTGGAAAGCACGTGCGACCGAGCGTCCACGATATTCGAAAATGGCGGAAAAGATTTTGTCGGTCACCGAGGTGGCGAGTAAATCGACGAAAAGCAAACAAAAGTCCTCATCTGCGAAACAAAAACAGGATGTATCAGAACCATCCACATCCAAAGAAAATAATGTGACAACTGTCTCTTCGGTAGAGGCAAAAACTGTAGCTGAAGGCATGAAATTACTTCTCGCTGAAATGAAGCAAATGAATGGCGGACTCACGAATATGTCGCAAAATATGGTGGATGGTTTTACTACGTTGCAAACGCAGGGACCTTCAGATTATGATCCTCAATTTGAATTTGATCATTTTTATGATGATGAGGAGGAAATACCGTGTGGACAGTCGCGTTTGAGTGATAACGCCATGCCAGAAGTGGAGTCACGTGATCAAAACATGGCTGCCGACACTCATGAGGCAGACGAAACGGCGATACAGATTCCAGCCGATTGTATTTCTCAGTTCAAAGAAACTTTGGGCTTGGATACTGAAAAGGGAGAACCATTGGATAAGCAATTGACTGACATTATCGCTACACTGTTTACTTATCAACAATCAACGGAAGAGCGTTCGGACTCGAACATAAACGAAAGACTGAAATTCTACAAAAAGCCAGAAAACTGTTCTGTTTTGAATGTGCCACAATTGAACAAGATTTTGTGGGACAATATATCTGGCAATGCCCGGGCAGTTGATGCAAAAATGCAAAAAATTCAGTTGGGAATAATAAAGAGCAGTATTGCTTCGGCTAGAGCACTTGAAAAAGTGTTTCAGAACAAGACTGTGTTACCTAAAGAGGTGTTTGATGACATTCTAAGATCTATTGGAGATGCACTCCAAATATTAGGACATACAAACATGACTTTAATTCAGAGAAGGAAGGAATTCCTCAGATCTGAAATACGGCCCGAGTTTAGAGCTTTGTGCTCTACTACATCTCAGACAACACCTGATCTCTTATTTGGAGAAGATGTGGTGAAAGATTTGAGAGATCTTGGAACAGCGAATCGTATTGGAAGGTCTGCGGGCTGGAGTATGTCACAGAGGTCGGTCACGTTACTCACCTTACACTTATGGTAGAGGACGAGGTTATGGAGGTCAAGCCATAAATCGTTATGGATATGGTCATTATGGTTCAGGATATCAAGCTACAGGCTACCGTCAAACCAGGCCTTTTTTGATGGTCAAGGAGAGGCCAAGAAAAAGAGAGGGGGCGAGGAAAGCATTAGTTCAGAATATGCAGACTGACGAGGTGAGTCTTGCAGGTGAGTGTGATGGTTTATGTCATACTGTTTTTACTGCAACATTTAAAGCAGGTGAATTGAAAGAACATCTTGAAAATTGGAAAAACTTAACATCAGATTCAACTATTTTAGCTTATGTGAAGGGAGTTCATATTGAATTTGAATACGGCCCCCCTGTTCAATACAGAGAACCAAAGAAAATACAGTTTTCAGAAACAGATTCAGATTGTAAATGGATTAATAAGCGAGTTTTTAAGCAAAGGTATCATTGAAGAAACTTGTGAATCGAAGGGGCAGTTCGTTTCAAACATATTCTTTATACAGAAGAAACAGGGTACATACAGATTGATTTTGAATCTGAAACGGTTAAATGAACATGTTAAGTACCATCATTTCAAAATAGATTCTTTGGAAACACCATTGCTTTGCTCCATCAGAATGCCTACATGGTTTCGATTGACCTCAAGGATGCTTATTATACAGTGAATATTGCAAAAAGTGATAGAAAATACTTGAAATTTAGATGGGAGAAGAAGTTATTTCAGTTCACTTGCTTACCAAATGGTCTAGCATCAGCTCCTCGAATTTTTACAAAACTGTCAAAAGTGGTCTATGCATCGCTCAGAGAGGAATAAACTGTCAAGGTTACATTGATGATTCTATTTTGACATCTGTGTGTAAACAAATGTGCCAAGAAAATGCCAGTAAAGCAGTGGAACTGTTCACATCTTTAGGGTTCACTGTAAATTATCAGAAGTCTCAGCTATATCCAGTTAAGAAACATCAAATATCTGGGGTTTTGGTTGGACACCAAAGACATGTTGGTTCATATGGATGATGGGAAAGCAGAATCTATGGAAGATAAAGGACATTCGTTGTTGAAAAAAGATAAAGTAACTATAAGAGAACTTGCAGTTTTTATTGGCAAGGTTATAGCTGCATGTCCAGCTGTTGAATTTGGAAAATTACACTACAGGGAAATTGAACGTCAGAAAATACAGGCATTGAGAATGAATGGTTGGGATTTTGACTCTCACATAGTTATTTCTGAGCAGAGCAGACAACAGATTGGTTGGTGGATAGACAATGTAAAGGGTTCTTGTAAAACAATGATTCATGTCAATGCAGATATTGTGGTACAAACAGATGCCAGCCTGCAAGGCTGGGGGGGATGTTGTGGTTCTTCCACAACCAATGGTAGATGGTCAGAATCAGAACAAAACAGTCACATCAATGTTTTGGAAATGAAGGCAATCTTGTTTTCTCTTCAGAGTTTTCAAAATGTTTTGAAAAACAAAACTGTACATGTGCAGTCTGACAATTCTACAGCAGTCAGTTATATTAGAGAGATGGGTGGCCTAAAGTCAGTTATATTAGAGAGATGGGTGGCATAAAGTCAGTTATATTAGGGAGATGGGTGGCATAAAGTCAGTTATATTAGAGAGATGGGTGGCATAAAGTCAGTTATATTAGGGAGATGGGTGGCATAATGTCAGTTATATTAGAGAGATGGGTGGCATAAAGTCAGTTATATTAGAGAGATGGGTGGCATAAAGTCAGTTATATTAGAGAGATGGGTGGCATAAAGTCAGTATTGTGTGATCAGCTGGCACAGCAGATATTTCACTTTTGCATTTCCAATAATATTAAGCTTTGTATATCACATATTCCAGGCATTGAGAATGTGAGTGCAGATAGTGCTTCAAGAGTGTTTTCTGATAGAACAGAGTGGTCACTTCATCCTTTAGTTTTTGAACGTATTTTGAACGCAGTTTCATTGGCTCCAACAATAGATCTGTTTGCATCCAGATTAAATCATAAACTGCCCAAATATGTAGCATGGCATTCAGATCCAGGTGCTTGTCACATTGATGCCTTTACATTAAATTGGAGTCTGGAACAGTTTTATTGCTTTCCCCCATTCAGCCTCTTGGCAAAATGTGTACAGAAAGTACATCAAGATGAAGCTACAGGTATTATAATAGCTCCTCTTTGGCCATCACAACCATGGTTTTTTCATTTACTGCATTGTCTTATTGACAGGCCACTAGTGATTCACAGGGGGAGGACCAAGCTGTACCAGCCTTGGAATCATCAAGCGAGACCAACGTTGAGGAATCTTACACTTGCTGTTTTCCCAGTCTCGGGAGGATTTGGGAGAGCAAAGGAATTTCGAAAGAAGTTGCAAGAGTTATGTTTCATTCCTGGCGAAAATCGACCAGGAAGCAGTACCTTACTTACTGGAACAAGTGGACCAAGTTTTGCACTGCAAGATGCAGTGATCCAGTGCATCCCACTGTGAACGTTTTGTTGGATTTTTTATTTGGTTTGTTTTCAAATGGCTTAAGTTATAGTGCCATTAACACAGCGAGAAGCGCTATATCAATGCTAGCTCCACAGTCTCCGCCCTTGGGGGAGAATCCCTTTGTTGTGAGATTTATGAAGGGAATATTTCAGTCAAGGCCTGTTACGCCAAAGTATAAAGCTGTTTGGGATGTAACAATTGTTCTTAAGTTTCTTCAGAAACTTTCGCCAGTAAGGAAGTTATCATTGCTGGACTTATCTATCAAGCTAAGTTTACTCATTTTGTTAACTACAGCCCAAAGAGGACAAACACTTTGTTTTCTTAAAATAGACAACATGCTAATTTCAGACAAGTGTTCAAGGGTGACATTTTTAATTTCGGATCATGTCAAGCAATCGAGAGTGAACAAGCAGTTCACTAATGTGTTTCTTAAGGCATATGCTCCTGATCGGAGACTCTGTCCATTGACTGTGTTAAACGAGTATTTGAAAAGGACAGAAACCTTGCGTCAAGATGAAGTTAAGTTGTTTATTTCTTGTGTGAAGCCTCACAAGGCTGTCGAGAGACACTATCAGTCGTTTGGTCCGGAAGGGACTTGAACACGCAGGAATTGACATATCAGTGTATGGAGCACATTCCACTCGTGCAGCTGCAGTGTCGGCAGCATTCAAGAAACTTTCAGTGGACGAGGTTCTTCAGCAAGCAGGCTGGACATCGGCAAAGACTTTCGCCAAATATTACAACAAACCTATTGAGAGAGACAGTGGTTTTGCAAAAGCTGTTCTTGAAACAAAGAGGTGACATTGTCAATCTGTTCTACTGTGTAGGCCATGGGTTCCAATTTATTGATCAACGGTGTACCGAATGAGTTACGTTTTTTGGTTATAAAAAAATGTTACTATTGAATGATGCTTTTGTTTTTTCGCATCTGTAGCCTTCTGAAGATGTAGGCTTTGAAATCTCATGTGACCAAGGCACGTGACTGGTTGACAGAATTATAAGGTTAAACGAGACTTACCTTGGTTAAGGTGAAGTTTGACCTTGATTCTGTCTACCAGTCAGGAGTGCCGAGAGGTCACATGCCCACCCTATCCCTACCCAGGGCGTGTGACCCTCGCACTCCACCAAACTTCATAATGCTGACAAAGTCTGACTGGCGCATGCGCACTTGTAATCTCATGTGACCTCATGTGATAATTTTATTAAACTGTTGATTTTGAATACAGGGTTTGAGTTATCACTCTACATTGTGACACCATGTCAGTCTTTATGACAGTCTATGCAATTAAGAAGGCAGCTACTTTTCATGGGCTCTTTGTTTCGCGTGAGGTACTTGGCAGGTTTCGCAATACATTGATTTCGTGTAGTTCGGTCATAGTGGGTTTGTGTGTAAAGGGTGAAATGGTTCGTCCGTAATTGGCTTGTGTGTAAAGGGGTGCAGGGGTTCGTCTGACATAGGTGTGTGTGTAAAGGGGTGCAACGATTTGTCCATGATTGGCTTATGTGTAAAGGGTGCAAGTGTTCGTCCGTAATGGGCGTGTGTGTAACGATTGTCGTGTTCGTTCATATTATGAGTTTGTGTCTAACGATTGCAGGGTTCAAGTAATTAGTTTGTTCGTCATGGGTGTGCGTGTAAAATGTGCAAGAGTTCGTCCGTAATGGGCATGTGTGCAACCATTGCAGGGTTCGTCCATAATGTGTGTGTAAAGGGTGCAAGGGTTCGTCCGTACTGGGTTTGTGTGTAAAGGGTGCAATGATTCGTCCGTAATGGGTTTGTGTGTAAAAGGTGTAAGGATTCGTCCGTGATGTGTTTATGTGTAAAAGGTGCAAAGGTTTGTCCGTAATGGGAGTGTGTGTAAAGGGTGCAGGGGTTCGTCCGTAATGGGTTTGTGTGTAAAAGGTGTAAGGGTTCGTCCGTGATGTGTTTATGTGTAAAGGGTGCAAAGGTTTGTCCGTAATGGGAGTGTGTGTAAAGGGTGCAGGGGTTCTTATGTAATGGGTTGAGGTGTAAATGGCGCAAGGCTTCATACAAAATTAGGATGCGGGCAAAGGGTGCACAGATTCGTCCATAATGGGATTATGTGTAAAGGTTGCACGGCTTTAACCGTAATGGTTGTGCGTGTAAAGGGTGCAAGAGTTCGTCCTTAATTGGTGTGTGTCTGAAATGCGCAAGAGTTCGTCCGTAGTGGGATTCTGTGTAAAGTGTGCAAGGGTTCGTCCGTAATGGGATCGTGTGTAAAGGGTGCAATTGTTCATCCGTAATGGGTGTGCGTGTAAAGGGTGCAGGGGTTCGTCCGTAATGGGTTTATGTGTAAAGGGTGCAAGGCTTTATCCGTAATGGGGTGCGTGCAAGGGTTCGTCCGTGATAAATGCGCGTGTATAGGGTTCGTCTGTAATGGGTGTGTGTTAAGGTTGCAAGGGTTCGTCCGAAATGGGTGTGTGGGTAAAGGGTGCAAGAGTTCGTCCGTAATGGGATTGTGAAGTGAAGGCTACCCTCGAACCGCAAACATCGTCACGCACAAACCGCATGCATCGTCATGCACAGACGTGATTTGAAACCGACCCTTGACCTGCAGGCATCGTCGTGCAGAGCCGTGAAGTAAAGTCGACCCTTGAAATGCAAGCATTGTCATGCACAGACGTGAAGTGAAGCCGACCCTTGACCTGCAAGCATGTCATGCATAGCCGTGAAGATAAGCCGACCCTTCAACCGCATGCATCGCCATGCATAGCTGTCTAGTGAAGTCGGTCCTTGAACAGCATGCATCGTCATGCACATATGTGAAGTGAACAAGCCCCTTGAAATACAAGCATCGTCATGCATAGCCGTGAAGTAAAGCCGACCTTTGAACTGGAAACATCGACAGGAACAGCTGTGAAGTAAAGTCGACCCTTGGTCCGAAAGCACTTCATGCACAGGTTTGAAGCGCAAACATCGTCATGCACAGCTGTGAGGTGAAATCGATGCTTGAACCGCAAACATCGTCACGCCCAGTGGTGATGTGAAATCGATCTTTGAACCGCAAAGATCGTCATGCACAAATGTGAAGTAGAGCCGACCCTTGAAATGCAAACTTGTCATGCAGAGCCGTGAAGAAAAGCCGACTATTGAACCGCATGCATTTTCATGCACATACGTGAAGTAAAGCCGACCCTTGAACCGCAAACGTCGTCATGGACAGACGAGAAGTGAAGTCGACCCTTGACCTGCAAGCATCGTCATGCATAGCCGTGAAGTGAAGCCGATTCTTGAACCGGAAACATAGACATGCACAGCTGTGATGTAAAGTCGACCCTTGAACCGCGAACATCGACATGCACCGCCGTGAAGTGAAGGCGACCCTCGAACCGCCAACATCGTCATGCACAAACGTGAAGTGGAGCCGAGTCTTGCACCGCAAACACTATCATGCACAGCCGTGAAGCTAAGCCGACGCTTGAAGCGAAAACGTCGTCATGCACAACCGTGAAGGGAAGCCGACCCTTGATTTTGATCCGGAAAATCGTCATGCAGAGCCGTGAAGTGAAGTCGACCCTTTCAGCCTCATTGACCCTGACCTTATGCCTTTGCCCATGGTATCGAACCTTTAGAATATCACAGTGACGCCATGGGTCAGTACCGACTATGGTTAATTTTCACTTGGGGCCTGTGGGGGGGGGGGGGGGGGGGGGGGGGGGGGGGGGGGGGGGGGGGGGGGGGGGGGGGGGGGGGGGGG
>JAUELE010247532.1:0-19540 GCA_031471655.1 Diodora aspera | reverse complement strand
TTTCTCGTCCACTGCTGCATATACAACACTGAATTCTCCCCCTATCTGAAAAGCCTAATCAACATTTACTGTTCTAAGAGATCTTTACGTTCTGGTAATATGGTACGCCTCGTCAGACCAAATACTAAGACAGCCATGGATGATCGAGCTTTTTTCAGTTGCCGCTTCTGTTCTCCGGAACCATATCCCTTTGTCTCTAAGAACCACAAACAACAAACTGTCTTTCAAGTCTGCTTCAAAAACCTATCTATTCAGGACAGCATTCGACTGCTGGACTATCACCATATCTGTTTGGTTCTAGCTCTATGTGCAGCGCCACTGAGCACCTCCATGATGGAATAGGCGCTATATAAATTCAATATTATTATTATTATTATAGTGGTGAGACAGATGCATAAAGTAGATTTTAGGACAAATGTACGATAAGATTCAAACATCGTGTACAGCTTATTGGAGCACGTTGTTTGTACTCGGGTACATAAGAAAGCAAAGACTAGATATATCTTTATTGTGAACGATATTGATAATTATATTGTATTTTAATTGACATTTTTCCAAAAATATATCAGATAGTTCTTACTGTCTGACAGATATAAGTTGAGCTTGCGCAAACGGTGAAATATCGTTTAGCTGGTGAATCTGCGTACTCAGACGAGAACATTCAATTTTGAGAGGTTTGGAAGGTACATACACGTGCAATTCATGACACCGTGTCTAAACACTCTGGTGCACTGGGGTTAATCTACCACATGCATAATAAGCACGTATATTGAAAGAGGTGATGAGAGCCCAAGGTTATTAAAACAGTGCGACAAGAAGGGCACAAAGTAAGAATACAACGTAAGTCCTATATAAAATCCATCCCTCCATCAGCAGTTGCATGCTCGATGGGTGTGTTCAATGAGGTCACGACGCAGATCACAGCTCAGCTTACACTTATCGACCAGCAAGGAGCTATGATTAAATCGAGTTTGTACACAAATCAGTGCAGACAGGTTTTACCGATAAGGCTCATTGACGTCTTTCTTTCCAGTGTTGATAATATTTTAAAGCAAACGCAAAATCCTGCCAGAGAATGATATTGAGTATAGGCCGTGAAAATTTAATTATCTGGTTGTCAGGCACCGTGGTGACACTTTCAGACTCCCGTGTGACCTTTTTGTATTGACAATTTAAAAACTAAAAAATTGTGAGTCACTCTGGGTTCAGAGCAATTTCTTACATACATGTATCTGTTTGAGAAAAACAAGTTTGTCAGGTAATGCGGCATCTTCGGAATCCAGGGTATATATGTCTCCGCCAGTGCCTCTGTCAGTTATCCTGGATTCATTCCTATTGACGATAGTAGTTGTGTCTGTATTTAAAGTTCAAATGTACCAAATATGAACAACCAATGAAATGTAACATAACGAGGGGAATTGACAAGGGAAGTAACTCTTGTAACACAGCAACATCGCGGATGTCTTTACTTCACCGAGTGTTGGTCAGGCCTTGCGGTACTGGCAAGTGTTAAGTCTTCTGCTGTGTTTGGACAAAAATGCCATCGTTGAGACAGCTGTTTGTATTGCGCCAATGGCAAGAGTGAAGTCTTCTGCTGCATTTGGACAAGATACCATCGTTAAGACAGATGTTTGTATTGCACCAATGGCAAGAGTAGTGTCTTCTGCTGAGTTTGGAGAAAAAGGTTATCGTTGAAACAGGCTTTTTATTGCACCAGTGGCAAGTGCTCCTGCTGCATTTAGACACACATTTTTTGTCGTTTGGACAGGCCATTTTTATTGCGCCAATGAGAAGAATACAGTCTTGTGCTTCGTTTGGCAAACATTTCATCTTTGAAACAAGCCTGTGCATTGCGCCAACGGCAAGAGTAAAGTCTTCTGCTGTTCACATGATTGGATGTTAAGTCTATCAGTGGACTGTAAACGCCTCACTGATTGGTCAAAACGTCACCCTCGAGATGATCGTTCAGCATGGGACTGCATCCAGGGTAACTAACGGATCGGAGTCTTAAATACCCTGATTCCAGGATGGCAATGCATGTGTACTAATACAGCCCAGAACAATCTATTACATATCACTGGTAATGTAAACGCAAATAAAACAGATAAAGAGATCTAACAGATCTGAAAGATCAGTGACTGAAAATAGAAATTAAAATGCCTATTGACTTTTAGAATAAAGAAATTTCGTAAAAACCAGATAATTAACTTTGTATGACCTAAATATTCTACTGAAAGATCATAATTCAAAACCGGGACCTCGTTTCACAATCTTAGTGACAGTCGACATCAGCTGTTCCGTTATTTTTTAAATCAGCGATACAACAAAATAGCTTGAAATTGTTAAGTAGCTTGAAACTGTTTTGGCGAACAGGATGGGAGATGCAGCCCAGATTAAAAAGTTGATCTTAAGAGTTTACGACCAACGTAGCGCTTTGTAGAACTGGGCCCTGGTTCCGGGTTTGCATTAGTTACCTTGTATGCGAACTGTATACCATTGATGGTCGTACACAAAGACGAAATCACTTGTCAACATGACTCATTTCAGTACAGTACCTAAAGCTATTTTACGTTGAATTTCGAAAGTAAAGTTTAAACAGAGGGGAAGTTAGAGACCAGATCATTATTTTGTTTAATTCCACTTTCTTAGGGCGCGTCCATTTGACCTTTTGCACAATAAATAGTTTGCAAATAGTTTTTGGAAAACAGGTAGATTGCATGATACAATACTAGTAGTTAAAAATAATAGATTGCAGAGATGTAAACATTTTTTAGTTTATAATTACGGAATGTATCATTAAAAATGTGGCGCCCTTCGGCCGCAAACATTCTTCCACTTAAACTCTCCTTTTAACTAAATTTAAATATAGTAGTTTGCATAAGAGAAAATCGTGCAAGCACCCCCCCCCCCCCCACAATATGAAATCAATGGTTGCTCCCTTTTAAGGTTGCTTGTTCGGAATTTTAGTGGTTTGCTTACAGTTTTATATGTCTATATGGAGGTGAGTTGTGGGGAGAGGGTATATCAGCTGCCACCACATGGGACACTGAGACGACAAATTGAGTACCCGACGCTGTCTAAATTCCTTAGTAACACGAAGGTGCTGGAGTTCTGTTGGTAGTCAAATGTGGGTTGAACTTATTCAAAGTCTCTACCGATAGAGGTCAGACGAGTTCATTTGTGAGGGAGAGCAGGTTCTCGCACGTGCAATTCATGACACCCGTGACTAATCGCTCTTCTGTACTGTGGTAATCATATGCTTCATAAGCATGTATGCTAAAGGAGATGAACGTATAAATATTAAACGTACAAAGTCAGAATACAACGTACAGTCCAATGTTACCTGCCGTCCCTCCGTCAGCAGTTGGATACTCAGTGTGCGTGTGTTCAGTTAGGTCAAGGCACAGGTCATGGCCCAACTTACATTTCCTTTATCAATGTGAATTACAAACAGGGCGGCTCCATGTCAGCCTTCAAGATCCTTTCTAAAATGTGCGAAGCAACTATCGGGTACAAAAGAAAAAAAAACCAAGATTAAACGCATATGGGCGCTTGCTGACTTCAGTCTCGTAAAACAACAAATTGAAAGCGGTTCAATCAGATATAAAATGGAAGGTTCATGTTCCTGAAAAGACAGCAAATCGAACAGATAGTCCACGTTTGATCTCCATGATCAGCATAACAGCAACTGCAGCCAATGCACTTCAAAAATCGATATAGGAGTTGGGCTGCCGGAAGAAGGTGGATCGACTTTGGATGGTTATCAAAAATGGAGTCCCGAGGAACGACGATATTCAAACCTTGTAAAATGCTAATGTAGGTATCTTGAAATTGTGTAAACACTGGTTAGAATTCATTAAATCAGTGTTGTTATGGTTAGAATGATTAAGAGTCAACGTTTAATGTGCTTCGTGACCTTCAGCAAATATCTTAATAATGAAATTTTAAATTTAGTTGAGTGGAGGTTTTCCTATTAGGTCATTTCTTTATGACTGACATAAGTCTCTCTCTCTCTCTCTCTCTCTCTCTCTCTCTCTCTCTCTATCGCTCTCTCGCTGTCTCTCGCTCTCTCTCTCTCTCTCTCTTTCTCTCTCATCACGTATTCATCTGAAGGCAGTGCATCTCTCCTGTGCTTCAAGTTTTAAATTTCAGTGCCAAGAGAATGAAGTTCTGAGTTGTGTATGACTGAAGGACATTGTATCATGTCTGATATACAAATATATGCTTTGGTAAAACAAGGACGTGTAAGTAATTTGTTTTATTATTTTATACCGTACTTCAGACTATCATCGCATTCATTTAATATTTACCTGTACATTTCAAATATCAGAGGTACTAAGCAAATTCAAAACATTGCTACATCAAAATATATACATGTATCCTTGTGCGTGTGTCTGTGATCTGCTGCTACGGTTTCTAAGAACAAAGTACATTGTATCTCAACTAAAAGTCGATGTGATAGAATCTAATCTGTGTAAATAAACAGCACCGTACATTGTTTTAATCTTCACCGTGTTATTTCATACATAGACATAGGCGAGTTGTGTTCAACACTTATGAGACATTGTTGACACAAATGAGTTCATAAACACTGGATACAGATCAAACAAGTAATCAGATACCCTTGGTTAAGACCCTCGCTCATAGGATTAAAAAACAATCCTATCCATTGTATTCCACAGCAACATTATAACGTAAGACCACAAAGTAACTACAGCCTTCTTAAAACCATAAAGTAACTACATCATTCTTAAAAACCATAATGTAACTACATGCACGACATTCTTAAAACCATAATGTAACTACAGCATTCTTAAAACCATAAAGTAACTACAATATTCTTAAAACAACAACACTGATACACATTCTTAAAACCATAAATTAACTACAGCATTCTTAATACCATAATGTAACTACAACATTCATAAAAACCATAATGTAACTACAGCATTCTTAAAACCATAATGCAACTACATCATTCTAAAAACTGTAATGTAACAACATTCTTAAAACCATAATGTAGCTACAACCTTCTTAAAACGATAATGTAACTACAGCATTCTTAGAACCAAAATGTCGCCACACTTCTTGAAACCATAATGTAACTACAGCATTCTTAAAACCATAAATTAACTACAACATTCGTAAAAGCATAATGTTACTATACCATTCTTAAAACCATAATGTACCTACACATTCTCAAAATCATAATGTAACTACATCATTCTTAAAACCTTAATGTACCTACAGCATTCTTAAAACCACAATGTAACTACATCATTCTTAAAACCATTAAGTAACTACAACATTCTTAAAACTATAATGTAACTACAACAATCTTGAAACCATAAGGTAACTACATCATTCTTCAAACCATAAAGTAGCTACAAGATTCTTAAAACCATAATGTTACTACAGCATTCTTAAAACTATAATGTAACTACAAGTTCTTAAAACCATAATTTTAGCTAAAACATTCTTGAAACCATAAAGTAACTACAGCATTTTTAAAACCATAAAGTAACTATAAGATTCTTAAAACCATAATGTAACTACAACATTCTTGAAACCATAAGGTAACTACAGCATTTTTAAAACCATCAAGTAACTACAACATTCTTAAAACCATATTGTAACTACATCATTCTTCCAATATGATTTATGACTCTGGTAAAGATTATACGGAATATAGCCTACGATTTGCGGATATCAATTACCTTACAATTATGCAGGGTTTTTATCGTTTCAAATAAGATGAAAGAGAGTTTCCCTCAATGTGTAAATATTTGTAAAATTTGTATGTTGTTCTATGTGGTCTGGAAGGAGAACAAATGCATGAGTCAATTCTATTGATATGGGGTAGAGATACCGCTAGACTCTCATCAGGTGCTATGAATTAACAAATTGCAGGTGGTACTCACGTCATGACACGTGGAACACCCAGGCTGATACTATTTGCTAAATCGTATTTAATGTGTGCTCATTGCAATTGGGAACCAAACCCTCCCGGGGTGCAACTCGAACTGGTCTTGCCAAGATGTACTAATAGCGTGTTAGAGCGGCAGGGTAGCTCTGTTGGTAGAGAGACTGCCCACAGATTGGAATGCCTTGGGTTCGAATTCCGCCAGACGGGGGTCGACGTCCTTCCATTAGCCAATATTGCCACACGCAATAGTGATCTTGTGCATTGTTTGATCTAAATCAACGAGCATCAGACATTTCAGTAAGAGAGACACACCATATATTTTTTGCAGGCCACAGAAACAAACCAGTTTTGTAAACTAATGAATGAGATTTACAGGGTCAGGATCATAATCAACATGATATGTTGCAAAACAAAAAAGAAATGAGACAATTACATACAACAAAGCCGTACTTACACTGAAAAATAATACACGATGAGTAAATATGGGCGGCGGGGTAGTTCAATCGGTAGAGCGTCGGCCTTCTCACGTAGGGGGCTCGGCACATTTCTCTGCAGTAGTCACTATTTTTACGCGCAGTGATAATGTGGTGCACTGTCACATTATGACATCACCGTTGGTTCACCCGTACCAGCTGTAGCTCGCAGGTTTCACCGCATCATTGCATCCAGCTCCCCACTGATGATGCGGGCTTTCCTCCTGCACTAAAAACTGGAACTGGGTACTGGTCTTCTATCAGGAGTATTGTTGACCTTCTAGTGCTTAGCGACTGCTTGGATTACACCAGGGAACAGAGCGCTTTGAGCAGGCTATACAAGCCTGGATTTAGCGCCACACAAGACATCTATAATTAAAAAAAATATATGTTGAACATTTCTACGTATATAAATGTTTCAAGTGCGAACCAGATAAAATCGGGCAGTAGTTTGGAGACTCCCAATCAAGATTCTGAACATCACTCTTGGTTTGTTAGTACCAGCCTGCTGGGTTTTATTCATGTCAGGACCCAATTTTCGACTGGTGATGTGAGCTTTCTTGAAGCAAATTCTGAAAAGAGTATTAAAATATATATACATCTAAAAGATGAGGGTAAAGTGTAATTTTTTCCTTCAGGTGTGGATTAAATCTACTGAATGTCCAGCGAAATTTTTTTATGGGAACCAAAAAAGTAAACTAGATAATGTCTGAATTGTAGGCTACTTTACTTGCATTGTGGACATAGTGTCTGCTTTATATTATACAATGTCTTTGTTGTGTATATGTACTGTCTTGTAATAGCCTTTGTGGCGTACCAAAGGCTTGGTGCATGCCCCGAGTTCCACTTGCAGGGGGACACAAAGGAGTAGTTTCTATTACTGTTTGTGAACGCAAAGAAGCAGGACCCCCCCCCCCCCCTTGTCGGGTGAAACCGTAGCCCACTCCACCTCGGGAAAAATATAGCAATTCGTCCGAAATGACGAAGGGAAAATGTGTGTATTCAGCTTAGCCCTCCCTTCCTATCGGGGATCTCTGGACCCCTGTCTGAGAACTCCTGGCGCCACCCGTGCACGGAAGATGCAGATGACTGTTTGAGCTGATATTGTAGTAAAGTTTGAGCCAGGGCTCAATTTCAGGGCTTGCCTTGGGCGCTATATTCCGTAGTCACGCCCGTACTTTGCACTGCCCTAAGGCAGAGTTATCAGAATTTCAGAGCTATAAAGCTGCTTTCAGGACCGAGGACAAAAGAACACGGTTAAAAGCAAAACAAACAAAAACATGGAATTTTGAAAGCTAAAGCCGTGTATGAATGGAAATAAGATCGTTTCAACAACGTCGTTGTAAGGGTATAAGTAAATCATAAAAAGTTTCCGTTAGGTTATCACTTATTCCCTGTTAATGAAGATGGCGACGTAATAGAGCATTGTTACTGTCCAGAACCTTCGATAGTCATTATTCCACTCACTGCTCTGTCTTAAGTAGGGAGATCATATTACATAATGGTGTTTCCAGTTGATGCTTTGGGCAAAGAAGAAGGATTCTGTCACTCAGGTGATGAACAGAACTGGTCCATTAGTAACACGTGATTTGAATACGAACGTCGATAGTCCATCAAACTCGCTCTGACACGCACGTACGATCTTATATATTGAAACATAGCAGGAAAGTTTACCTCCGTGACCTACCGAAACATTACTAAAGTGTGGTGCTCGTGTTCCAGTAACCGATACATCATGCACACAGTAATGTTACCGGGGGTGCAAGGTGACAATAAAATGAATGAATTATTTGCAATTTAAAGGCGTAATTATAATTTTGATCATTTTAAAGGCTGCAACCCAGAGAACACCGCCAGATGAAAGGTCTTCAGAGATTAACTGAAACGTTATTTAGCTTTTGCCAAATTCAATTTTGCTTTGTAAGGATTCTGTGTGGTCTTGTACAGCAGATGTTCAGGGCAAAGGGTGACACCATGAGTTGGTTCACCGGGTGAAAGCAACCCAAAGTGATGCGTCTGCATACATATAATTATGCACATTTTATCAGAACATTGTACTTCTTTAGGCTCTAAATGAGCAGCATTGCAACGCGCGTGATGGTAATTTGTAACACTAAATCTCATTTGTGAAGACTGCTGGTTTAGCTTTGATATTTAATATAGAGCGAAATGCATTTACCGAGCTGCCAATAGATGAGGGATCGACTCAGTTTCTCCATATCATGTACCTGCTCCCCGATGTACACTTTCTGCAGCCTGTACCTTTTTCCTGATGCATGAAATGAGCAAAGTATTCTTTCTCTGCGGGAGTATTCTGTTCCTCTACCCCATGGGAATCTTTGATCTTGGGTATGAGAGAAGGCAGAGGCAATCGCTTTGAATTAGATTTGTCTGTGTTGTATTGAAATTGCTAACGGAGGCCTTTGATGATGCACTTGACTAATGTGCTCCGTCACATAAAAACAGACAGCTGAAATACTGTACCACACTTTCTTTACTCGTGGGTATTCCGGTCTGAAAATAGATACGTCCCACTGACAACGATGCTTACGGTTGAAAATAAGCACTTACATATCTTACACACTCGTTGTTGGCTGACATTGTACTTGCATATGAAATTTCCCTGCAGAATAAACGCTTATGGTTTTACGTTATGTCATGAAATGTCAGAAAGAAAATAATCAGAAATGCACTTACTTAACACTATCTGAGAAGTTGCACATTGAGGGAAGTCTTCTTCTTTTAAAAGGATAGAGAAGAGCGACGAGCAATCATAACTAATTAATAAAGTTAAGACATCTATGCGATTATACGTCCAGAAATAAACTTTATAAACTGAGTAATAACGTTCAACATAAACTACCTCCTGGGTTACGAGAAGACAAAGCTTCTGTGATGTAGAGGTCGCTAAATATCCATACGTGTTGCAAGGGCGGCTAACATCAGGGTAGGTAGTTTTATTGATCTATTTATAAGCTAGGCTTTCTCCTGGTGTGTTCATGATGTTGCGTCATGGTTGAAAGGCAGCGACCATTCCATGTTTGTGAATGGGGGCGGGAGATTTTGAAAATAAAAAGACTGTTTGAGTCAGGGTAAGGAATAAGTATATATACATGTTTTAATTTCAGGTATGATGAAAACAATTGTCCGTTCTTCGGACGCATTCGTACTCTCCTTAAGCTACATTACATGAAAAATAAACATTGAACAAAACATATTTTAAAGATAACTACTTCGTCAGCAATTACTTAAGAAGACAAAATAAATTATCTTATGCCATGAGATTGTTTGCAGAAGAAACTTCTTCCAGCCCCTCTCCCACCCAGCAATTAAATGGTTACTCCATAAATTAAAACAACATATCCACTCCCGACATTCCAGAACGTAACACTGTTTATAAGACTAGTGTATTATGTTAAGAAAAGGAACTTTGGTTTCAGTTGAATATACTGTGGACTAACGGCTAAAGAAATGTCGAGGTGGTATTGGAATTTAGAGTGAGAAACGAAACGAATACGTATCGGTTTCTTCTTGAATATTCCCGATGAGCTTGATTAGGCTTTTGACCTCGACCAGCATGAATACACATGAGAATATGATTAGGGACGGATCAAGACTAATAAATCACATTCATCCAGAGACCCCAGCGTATTACCCTGGTCAGATCATGGTCAATTGTCCAGAAAGCAGAGGTGTCTGAAAAGTCCGATAAAACTCCAGTCATTCATTACTTTGTAATCTGTATTAAGATTAAAGAAAATCTGAATTACCCATTTAATACGTATCTCTTTTAAAGCAATAGATAATTGCGTGCAATCAACAAAGAGAAACTTGCAATATATTTTTTAAAATAGTGATAGTTCCATAATCATATTTTAATTTAGCCATAAATCGAAATATTTTATCGGTAGTGTACGGATATTTCACGCTCGATGGTCGTTGATAAAGAGAGGATTCATAAGAAGTGCTAAAAACATGATCGCATATCAGTTATAACAATCTTTCTAACTTAATAACAGTTTATGAAAAGTGACAGCCCTTTTGACCTAAGTGAACTAAGGTTTATTAACTAGATTTATCAATAATATTAAAATGACCGTGGTGGCTATAACAGTACTGAAGTAACTCTTCATTTGCTAACATGTCATTAATATTATTGGTTGAGTGAGATGTCGTGTTTGCCAGTAAGGCCCTGGATAATTCTAGGCTATTCAATTGTGGTGACCAATTTGTCTCACTTATCGCACGCCTCTGCAGTTGATTGCTTGCAACTAGTTATACTTCATCCCTTGATTGGTTCGAGTAAAGTGGTAATTCCTATACACTGGACAAGACGATGACCAAATGTGGCCAGGGTCCTTAAGGATCGCTGTGAGGTCACACTGACTCCGACAGCCGATATGCACTATTGATTCGACGTGTAAGATTCGTTTGATAAAGAGTGAAATAATTGTATCCTTGAAGTGATTAACAAAGAGACGTCAAGGTCAGTTGTCTCGTTATTTGCACTGACAAATGAGCATAACGAGATAGCTGGCTTCAAAGGCATTTCATTAAACATTGTCAAACACATGACACAACCAAGTATTGATGAATGCTTCAGTGTAGTTACATGTACAGGAATTAGCTTCTGTTTGCTTTCGTAAGACTAAAACAAGCACTGAAAGGAAGTTTCTGTCATTGGATTCTTTTATTCACAAAATGTACATGCGTTATCATTGACGTTTGACAAATTGAAAGTCTTGATCCCTACTTGTGCTCCTTAAAATTCTGACAGACTTTATTGAAAGTTCATTATACACAGGCAAGTTTCAATTATGGATGTTTATAGAGCTTTCCTTTCATATCTCATTCGCTGATGGTCATCGCTATGCTTGCAGAACGTCATCAAAATCATCGACAGCTATTTGCGTTCTGAACTTCTTTATGTCCAGACATGAAGGGCAATACTGCACGACCTGTCAGCCCCGCACGTTCTGTTCTGCAGATTTATGAATACATCCTAGACTTCAAACCAAACTTTTGAGACATGCTCGACCAGGCATTGTTTGGCAACCGATAACGGGACGGCACAACGAACTTATTTCGCAAGAGCAAAGATGACCCACTGAACACCGGTTCATCAGATCCTTTTGTACTTGGCTCGTAAACCTGAAATGAGAAACAGCGCGCTCCTGGGACCATCCGATTTCCAAGAATAATGATTTGAATGTTGGAATAAAAGAGGTGCCCTGCAGATACATCAAATTACTGACATCTTGCAGCAAATAACACAGTTGAAACTGGTTCAATAGAATCGATTTTGCTAGACTACATTTTAACTATTTCCTCCTCCTGTAAATTATAGTGATTTCCAAGACAAAAACACAGTGAACTGCTGAAGGTACACTGATTTTGTGTAGAAAGACCTTTACTGATCCTATTGATTCAATGAAAGAAATCCAATCCATAAAATGTGTAAGACCTCTGCAAGGGTCAAGTCAATAACAGCTCACCAAATTGAATTTGTTAGCCAATCAAAATGCTCACACATCAGCTAATCATGGTAGAGTATTGTTTTGGATATGTTCATCATATCTTTATATCCGTTATATCTTGACCCATCTTCCTTTTTATCATATATACATGTACTGATGGCAACAGATAAGGGAACGAAGGTATAATGAGGTTTAATATGAATATATCGCATATATGGTCAGTCATTACACACATGAACTGCTCTTAAGAACTGTCTTTCTCAGTTCTGAATGACCCTTTGACATCGACACTTGCATTGAGATGATATTTCTCTCGACAATGTTTCCAAAGAAGCGTTCCTTTATTCCTTTCCATCGGTATAATTATACAACGTTTATCGTTTTCCATATGAAGGACTCATATGTTGGCGGACGTTTCTATAGAGCTGTCGAGGGTTATAGATTGCGGGTGAATGACCTTAGCCGGTTCCAGTTTGGTCTTTACAGTCTTTATTGTTGGTTTGTATTGTGTATCATTAAACTGCTGTACAATATGCACATGGCCTTTTCCTGGCTTTGGCTGGGCTTTTATAGAGATTAATATCAAAGATTAACTACATTGAAGATATGAAATCGTTATATTGACTATTTCTGGTTACAGGATGCCAGTAGGCGTACATCCTTAAAAAGATTCAACGTGTAGAAATCTAATCTACACTGAAATACAGTTCGTTCACGAATACACTTACATAGATCTGAAGTTGGACGACTTCACCAGAATACATCTGAATATAACTGCATCGAACAAAATCAGAGTGCGATTGCACCAACAATGTGTTTGAAACAAAGCTTTCAAGTTTCTAACATACAGTAAAGTAGAGCTGGTAAATTGGCACGCTAACATAAATCTTTAATTTGAATGAGGTTAATGCAGGTGCAGAATTTTAAGAATGCAAACGTATTTTTTCATAAAACGTAAAGTAACAAGATATGTGTGTTGAATGTTTCCCCTGTGAATTAAGTATATTACTGTACATCTGGTCTCCTGTCAGTAATTATGATTTTATCAATGCCACCAGCATTAAGCGATGTACACTTGTTACGGGCATTCATAACAAGATACATACACCGTAAAAACAGAAAGGAGATCTACATGCAGGCACTACGTTCAAATTATAACATGTTGAAAATGTGTTTGCACAAGCTCGTACATGTATATCTGACACAGTTGATTGATACATACATAAATACATACATACACACAGCGCTTATATTCGGCAAAGCTGCTCAGTAGCGCTGGAAACCAACTTGAAGAGCATGCAAAATATCAAATGCTGAGAGCTTTCTTAAACAAGTGTACTTTTAGCTTTGACTTGAAGGTATAAATTCGCTAATGGTTCTGAGATGAAGGGGTAGTTTGTTCCACAGCTAAGGACCTGCTACCTAGAAGCAACACTCTCCGTATCTGCGTGTTTTTGGCTGGTGGTATCACAAGCAGAGATTGATCACACGATAGCAGGCAAACAATGTAAGGTACATAGTGTAAGGTTGACATAACAAGCACGTATGATCCTGTAAAATAAATACCATGTTATGACAGAATCAGTTAAACTTTCGTTTTAAAACAAAGAACGAAATACACTCACACGCATTCTATTTGGTATAACATCACATCAATAAATCCAATACAAAGTGTTTCTTTACAAAGTCATGGCAGTAACGTGGCCTACAACTTTGGCTGGGGTTGATTCAGTTGCATGTAAATGTTTATTTGTACGTCTCCTTGGCCATTGCGAAGACACAACTATAAACGATTAGTAATCTTTTACAATGCCTTGATTGGTACAAATTACGATATCAATGGTTGATTAAGATTCGAAATGGTCGATCCATTCGTTGCTGGTTCATTCTGACAGGATCTCAAAGATATCTTTGATCGTAACGTGGAGCGATAGTGGGCAAGAATGCAGGAGTTAATCATACCATATCCACTGATTTGAATTGTAATCAAGTTAAGATTAATAAACTCAAATGAAAACTAATTAAGTTGATCCTTCAAAAACTAAGTGTACTGTAGGTGCCCAATGATCAAAACACGAGCCACAAGGAAAGAGGACATGTATGTTGTTCAAGATACATCTCAAAGATTCTTTTTGTACCCGCAAGAAAGGGCTAAGCTAGCTTAAGGTGATATAGGTTAAAAACAAAAAGCAGATTGCTCTTTCGTGTTTTGCTCATGCAGTAACATTGCCTTTTGCAGAAATTAGTGTGCAGATATTGTAATTATTTTGATCATATAGATCACAATTATTCATTGTCAACACGGGCAGAGTCTCATTACTGTATTGGTTTCACATGTTGTAAATCACATTTAAATTTGACAGGTTTCAAATTTTCTAAACTTGCGCTTTGAACGTTTTAGCTTAAGAATCAACTTTCTACCAACCCAACTGAAACATTTGTAATTTTTTATACTATTATCTTTTGACTTTCTTTCAGAACCGTCTGTAGAAATAGTCAAAAGGATTCTGATCTGTGAAGGTACTCTTACAGATTCAGATTAAAACTGATGAAAGAGATGACGTGTACATGTGCTTGTCAGTTTACGGAAGTACACACGCGAATCTGTCTTCAGGTACAGGTAAATATGTATTACCAGTACTACGACACCGCAAGCGTAATGAACAGACGCCTTGATGAAGAATTCCTAGCTTTGCTGTTTACTCTCATCCACGAGATCTAAAGGGGCGCTAAGGCATGCCGTGCAAGCCGAAGAATCAATTATAGCACCAAGCGCTTGTCACCATACACTACACTTCCAAAGCTCTACAGACCAAGGAATCTGTAATTTGAAAACGGACTTGAAAGTTACAGAAGGCATGCAACGTGGAAATCGATAGTAAATATTCAGAACGCAAGTGTTTGATCGATTTTAACTTAGCGTTCTTCTGGTAGGCTCATATCAGTTTTGTACCAACCTGAGAATATCATCTGTAACAACGATCTTTCTTATGACTGAAATTGGATATCTGCCTGCCTTAGCTCTTTGTCATGAACAGGTCTATGAATTATAATAAGGAGACAGAATTCAGTACTGGTGAAGATATTGATTGGTTTACTGTCTAATGCTATACTTTCAGACTTTTAGATTCGTTAGCTACTTACAGGCGCGTACAGTTTGACAACGCGCCTGAAGACTCAAGAGAACACATAGTTCACCCTTTCATAGCAATTTAAATTCTATGATGTAAACCTTAAAGAGTTATAAGGCATTGTGTATTGCTCTCAAGAAACTTTCAGCACAACATTATTATACACGATGCAAAACAGTAGGAGCTACCGATGATCATCAAGACATATGATCTATATGATACTGGCAAATGTAAGCCATATGATCATAGAGTTATGAAAGGTATTGTGAAATGTACAAAATTCCACCGACTGCTCAATGGTTTAAGGTGTGTAATCTGATGGCAACAGCAAATTTATTAATAGAAGTTAAGATAAGCTAGATAAGAGTTTAATTTCTTTCAGCATTATCGCAATCAATATAAACACCAGTTTAAGGTGCCTTAAAATAGACTTCAAAGCAATAAAAGTCATGAAAATCTAACTTGCCAATGGCTGTTTGACAACCAAAATCATTTATTGATTGTTGTCGGCTTCCGTGTATATTGAAAGCCTTTTGTAAAGTTCCATCCCGACAGCGAAAAGGTCTCCCTTAAGTTACTGCTTGTTCCGAGTCTTTCAACATATTCCAAAATAGAAACTTTTAGACGAATCTATGGATTGAAACAGTGTATGTTTAAAGACACTTGTCTCGGTCCATGACTCTTCAGAGCTCTTCTTAAACTAAAGCAATAAAATCAGCTTCATACGCAGGGAGGGTAGAAGATTCACAATGCATTTCTATGTCAAGCATTCGATTTCGATATAGGATTCCTGGGGGAGAGACCGTTATACATATATGCGCTTTGATCCTTTTAAACAGTAGACACCGCGGTCACAACAACGCTGTTTGTTCATTTCCGCCTGGCTCAGTGGTCTGATATTTGATGTATGGCGAGGCTTGTACAGTTTTTCCTGTAGGCAAGCAATAAAGTGATGTCGTCTCTGTCGAATGAATTAACTAAAATGTTGCCTGGGTAGAACGAATACCAGGTCGGATGTTGTTTGTTTTTATTTCGAAAATTCAATTTAGATTTAGCAATATAGATACTATGCTACATGCTGACTGGACCGTGTCTTTGTGACAGAAGGGTACCTCGACCAATCCGTGAATATCTGGGCAACAGAACTGCTTTTATCCGGCATAAGTGACGTTAGCAGAAAACTGCAATTTTGCATTTAACCCCGGACCACTTTGACCACCGAATCGCACCACACAATCGCAACCATTATATCTGATCGCCTTTCCCCGTCCACATATGTCTTGGTGATCAGCAATATCACCAACTTTTTGGGGTACTTGTCATTTTTAAAACAGGATCATGGGACAAAACTTTGGTGAGCATGTCGTCCGTGCAGACCGATTCGAATCCATTCTCGATAATCTTTTGTCGTGCTTAACAGTCGAGAACTGATATTGATATTTTGTCGATGAAAGTTAACACAAAAAAACAACAAATTAACTGATATTAAAATCACTGATGTTACAAAAATAAACACGTTTCTCTATCGCGTTGTTTACGCTCCTTGTTGCTGAATTTCGAAATAAATTCAGTTTCAGATAAAACCTTTTTTTAACGACAACTGAAGACAACTGAATAAGAATCATATCCCAGCAGAATATAAGTCTCCCAAATGAATGAGAACGTCTGGGATGTTCCTGTATTTCCATATTCCTTTCTAGATCCCACGAGAATTACGTCGTAAATGACGTCTTTGATGTAGCACCAGGCCATAGAACATCGTTCTGCTATTCGCGTACAGACAGAATGTCTACAGTGTGTACATCACTGATGCGACATTAGTATCTTAACTTTGCATCCTCAATATAAACTGCTCACTTACCTAACTGAAGAAAAATACTATTAGCCGAATCAAAGATACATAACGTCTCGCCAATAGTGAACAGGATGAAAACAAAGATTACTTAATGTTTGGCTTGAAGCTGTGCGCCGAAATTCGAACTTTATGGAAACCCGTTTCCCCAAAGGAAAGCTATTTATAGCATCTGCGAGCTAGAGGGAAAACAAAACAGCCGTTAAGTGTGGCGTCTATGAATTCGACATTATACTATTAACTGTTTGGTGTGGTGTATTAGCTGATGATAAGCTCCGAATATATAGTACTGCATACAGTGTTAATGTCCTCTTAACAATCAAATGAGTAGTTTGCACATTCAAAACATTAAATGTGCCTCCTTATGCACGCTAAAAGTGTTAAATGAGACTCCTTATGTACGTTAACAGTATTAAATGTGACTCCTTAGTAAATGTGCCTCCTTATGCACACTAAAAGTGTTAAATGAGACTCTTTATGTACGTTAACAGTATTAAATGTGACTCTTTATGCATGCTAAAAGTATTAAATATGACTCCTTAAGCACATTAAAAGCATTAAAAATGACTCCTTATGCACACTAAAAGCTTTAAATGTGACTCCTTATGCACATTCAAAGTAGTACATGTGACTCCTTATGCACACTCAAAATATTAAATGTGACTCCTTATGCACACCCAAAATATTAAATGTGACTCCTTAGGCACACTAAAAATATAAAATGTGACTCCTTAGGCACACTAACAGTATTAAATATGACTCATTAGGCACACTAAAATTATTAAATGTGACTCATTATGCACATTAAAGTATTAAATGTGACTCCTTCCGCACACAAAAAGTATTAAATCATCTTCTACTAATCAGTTCACTTATGAAATGTAGAAGACTAGGCCCCATGAAATAATACATATACATGTATTTTACATCTGTGCTGCAATGATTACACGATTACTTGCGTGACTTTGTTCTGCAAAGAATATGATTTTGATATGCAAAGAAGAGAGATGCATTGCCTTCACCTGGGTACATGATTCTAACTTTAAAGTACCCAATAAAGAGAGTAAGAGAGAGTGCGCGCGAAAGAGAGAGGGAGAGCGCAAGCGAGAGCGAGAGAGGGAGACACACACACACACACACACACTCACACAGAGATTCAGTGATACATATTGAACCTGATTCAAAATAGACAAACCAAAGCCAGAAACATCTGAACGTAGGCTCCGCAAAAAGATCTACAGAGTAAGAGACAAAGAAACGTCACTTAAAAGGACCGAAAACGCCAGTACAGAGACTCGGCGAAGGCAGATTAGGAAGGGCAGAAACAAGATTGAGAAAAATGTATTAAAACTTGTGGATAACTTTTCGTAAAGAACATATAGGGGAAATAATGCATTTAGTTTAAATGCCTTCTATGTATTTAAGCACCATCGCTTCGTTCTAGTTCTTTTAATAAAAAATATGATTTATTTGTGCAAACAGGAATCCTTTTGATATAAAGGACGATCTATATTTACACAGAAGAGAGTTCTTTTAAGCTTCTAGCAGCTAACTTATCAAGACTGGAGCTTCATCCCTGTATCAATATAATCTGGTAGTCCACAGAGGACCTTCTTTATCCTCTTCAGTAGCTCAGTCGAAATCTATTGATACTGTGTCATTTCAAGCATAGCCTTTTGGATCCAACTGGTGCTGTTTGTTAACGGTTACAAAATGGTCCATTAGAGACGCGAGGATACGTGGCGACATTAAGTCCAGCTCTGCCCCTGACTATCAAAGCAACTCGATTCAAGTTTTACCCCGAGATGTTTGTCCTCAAATACCAAGAAGGAATCGATATTTGCATCACGCCGTATTTATAAAGCATAGTTGTTGAGTTTTGTTTACCGTATAACTTCATCGATGTCTTAACTGCTGAAGTCATTTAGTACGATCTAAATCGTAAAATTTCCTGGTATCCAAATATTAGTTGAGCGAGCGCAGAAGTCGCAATATCAGTCAATAGGCACAGACAAATTCGTTTGGTTAAGACAGATTCGGAAGGTGTCACGCACGTGTAATTCATACGATCCGTGACTTAGCGCTCTGCTGCACTGTGGTCAGTCTACACATGCATTAAAGCCGTAAGAGCTAATGATCTTAACCTATGTTTCAAGTTATACACTTTTGTTAAGATACATAATCGTAATGTTGGTTCGAAACTAAATCCTTCACGAAATTAAACATGTTAGATTACATACTTTTTGTACCAAGAAGTATTCTAAAAGTATATTGAATGTTGCATCCGCAAAATAATTTGTTTTTAGTAATCTTAACCTTAATCTTAATCATTTGTTACTAAGATATGTTTGCATGTCTACTGAGTCAAAACTATCATCTTTCCCAAGAATATATATGATAAAGTCCAACACTCTATTTCTGAACCGCTGGTTACTTCCAGGAGACTTCAGTGTTAGATCAACTGCTGCAGGTGTTTTCATGATGTTCAGGTGATTTTAGTTCAAATGATGTTTTAGGTTACATTCTGCCATGATCAGCTGGTGTGTGAGCAATTTGATTGATTAATAACATTTATCAAATCAGCATAATACCCTCATTTGGGGGCGAAGCTAATCACATAAGATGCGCGCATGAATTCGCTGTCTTTGACAGGAATGTAAACAAACATGGCGTCGAAAACA
>JAUELE010247521.1:0-11032 GCA_031471655.1 Diodora aspera | reverse complement strand
TTTCTAGTGCCGATCTTTAACTAAGGCACACAACATCCCCAAACACCTGGATTGTCCTCAAGCGTGACAGATTAATTAGTCTTTAATTAAAGTAATGAAACCTTTATGACGCTAATTAACTCTTTGATCACACTTCACTACCGACGGTTCTCCAGCATTACAGATTTAATTGTCTTCGGGTAATCACCTCAAACAGACAACAGAAAACTCATGTCTAGACAAAATAATTATTTAATTAAAAGTAATCACATTAATTCACTTAACATTCCGCAAACACATATTTGGGATTTAAAAATCTACAATTTTGTAACTATCTTATTTGCAATAGATACTATATATCTGTTATTAACTTACTCATAGTATTTTGCTCTGTTTTAATCAAAGGAGGATACCGGACACATTGAGCTAATCTTTAAACTCGTTATTGTCAGGATTGTCAAATTCATGGTTGTGGCGAAATGCGTTACAATTTTCCTTCAACAATGTTTGTGCTACACCAATACATGGGGTATCAGGTCAAAGGTTGTCAGGTGCTCTTTGCAAACATATTAATAACTCAAAATTTCAATTTTGCACCAAGTGTCTCATTTCGTGGTGTCGGGTCACGTATGTTATAAAGAGCTTTAAAGTCTGATTCACAATATCATATATTTGAGAGACCTTGGGAAACCATGACTAGCAGAAGAAAGATTGTTTGTCTATTACTAATCCCGGGTTAAGATAGAGTGGTTCAGAAAGGAAATCTTTAAAGCATGAAACCATGAAGGGCCTGAAAACAATATTTCAAAAATCATTTGTTTGTTTGACTCTTTAGACACAGAGGAAAGTCAGAGCCCAAGATTGGTAAGTGGTCTAAATCATTCACATCCTGCTGAAGAATAGTTTACCATTTTATATTTCGGCCTATATAGCAAGTTCGGGAACCCATTATCAGTTTAAGGGCCTTAACATAAGCAAATATATTGATCATTCCTGTGCCACCTTCTTTTTAAGACGGTTAGGCTTTCCATGCCAAAGAAACCTAAACAGCATCTCATGCTCTTCCTTGAGAAAAACATCACCTGGGTTTGGTAATGTCAATTATAGATAATTCAGATAGGAGATAAGTAAAGCTTTAATGATGGCTATTTTACCCAGAGGGGTCAAAATACGCTTCATCCATCTAGTCATTATCAAGTTTTGATCTGTAGATGAGATCACACATTACAGATAAATCTGCTGAACTAAATGAAATACCAAGAACACGAAAAGTGGTTGAATTCCATTTGAATTTACAGCGGGTCATAAATCTAACTCGGCTACCTCTCATCGAACCAATCTATATAATTTCTGACTTGTCGTAATTGTTATTCAAACTGGACATGAGTGCCATGTTGCAAATATTGATGACCCACCACATTTTCTGTGGGTTATTTATTCATAAATTTCATTATTTCATAAATTTCATTTCATTATTTATTTAATTTTTTTTCATTACCCACCCCTGAATGTCGACTGCTTGATTTCAATGATGGAAAAGTCTACTATATTCTGGTACATTTCATAATGTCGAAATCATGAATTGAAGGCTCCCATTAGGGCAAATGCTCAGAACATCCCTGTTCAATTCAAAAATATGTCTTATCTATGTAATGTCACATTAAGCTAATAGATGTTATAGGCAAATACAAGCCGGTTTTTTAAAAATCTTTTTACAAGTGAAAATGTTATGCAGCTAGCTGTAGATTCCAACATTTTATGATTACTTCAGTGAAACGCACATGAAGATAATGAGCACACGCCTGAATTTCGAATTTATAAAGAGCCAAGGCACAGCCAAAAGTTACATCCCTGAATTTACCTGTTAAAGTCTATTTTCTGACAAGGTATATATAAATTACTTTATAATTATTATAACTAAATGAGTGAACAACAGGTGAATGAGTAATTTTGTAAACATTTTACGTGACTGTCGGCAATATTTCAGCCATATCATCACCTCGAAGTCAGGGTCCGAATTCCTAGCTGAAAGAGAGCTACCTGGACAGGACTCGAACCTGCAAATCATTGTCATGCTAACCCCTGCGCCATCCCGTGCTCTGAAGAACTGGCAATGTATCGAAAACATGTACTGCTACTGAACTGCAATGTACAGAAATACATTTAGTCCGTTTTATTGGAAATAATATTTATTTAAAATGTGCAGATAGTTACAGAAGACAAACACACCACAAACAAAACACACATTCACTTAAGGGCTTTAGTTTTCTAAATTTCAAAGATGGCCCGACCATAATCATGATGGCGTAGCTCCCCCCCCCCCTTTTCCCTGTCACTGTATTGTAAGTTGTGTATTTGTTTCAGTACACGATCACAAATGGGGGATCTCAGCCCCCCTTCACCCCGCTTTTCATGTCCATGGTCGAGATTATCTCTTCGGCTCCCCCGTCCCCCACACACACTATCAAATTTGTTCCTACGGCTCTGCAACTTTGCATGACTAAAATCGTTTTTACATTTTACATAGGCAGGTTGCACAACACCACCCAAATCCCCTTAAGCCACACACGATTTTATCTAAAAGAAACAGTTAGAACTTACTCCTATCACATTAGCTTTAAAACGTATAGATACAAATAAATAATTCATTACCAATAACAACATAGTCATACTTACCGACTATCTTAGCTCAGTACAAGCCCTACAGTCATGTCATGGTAAAAACGAACATCATCAACATCGCTAAAGATTCTACTCATAATTACTGATACGATTTAACACCTCCTTATATCAAACAGAATGACAAAATATAGCAAAACAACAACAACAAATTTAATTGGACACCAAGTGGAGCCAGGTTGGCAATACATTTAAATATGTTAAATACCAATACATTACCATAGTAATCGAAAAATTGACATAGTTTTGTTCCGATTAAAAGCGGGATACGCCCGCACAAATGACAATTTTGTTCAAACTAAAATGTTCCCAGAGTACGCAGTGTGAATTTTGCTCACACCAGGACTCTATAAAACATACTATATGGGACTGTAAAAAGTATACAAAATACAGAGAACAATATTTGATACGCAATCCAAAGCTCTTCATCAATATTATAATAATGCCAAAAACTAATACAATTATCCAACTTCATACACAAATCTAAACATCATCTTATCTCATGATATGCCCCGTCCTCGAAATCCAGGCTATAATTAACTCCTGTCTCCATCCGTCAAATACCCTGGACCCACTCCTATTCAAGACGATCATTTTGCGAGAATGGAAAGTCCCAAAATGCTAAATATCGACATTCAATAAAATGTCACATAAATGCACGAGAAGTAACTTTTGATAAATTTAAACACATAACGTCTTTACTTCGCCGAGTGTTAGGAAAAACGCGCAACTTATTGGACGCCAGCTTTTGCTATAGAAGCTTCACCGATTGGTCAAACCGCTCGCCTCGAAACGATCGTCTTGAATAGGAGTGGGTTCAGGGTATATGACAGATGGGGACAGTAGTTAATTATAGCCTGGATTTTGAGGATGGGTTTGCCCCCTGCACATCATGTTGCATCGTGATGGTAGATTATCCATTGGATTAGATTATCCATGCTACGTAAAACACCAGGTCAGCTTAAATGTCATGTCACATGCCAGTGTATGGTAAAGTTGTGCTCATCCAGCAATCTGTTGTTCCATAGGCGTGTATGGGCTGCTTCAGGCTTGGAAATTGGGAGCCTTCTTGCCTGATGCCCCGACAGGTTTTAGGAACTACAGGTCCCCAATTATTCCCCATTAAAAATGAAAAGTAAACCGGGAAACAACTCAAGAACTATTTTCATTGTGTTGTTTCAAGCTTGATTCTTTTCATTTGTAGACCAGAAAAGAAGTACCGAAAAGTCCGCACACCAAAAGATCGTGATCGACTATGATCTGATAAGAACATCAGTACTGTGGGATTGTTACTGGCATGCATGGGTGATATTTGTGAACAGAATTTTGTAATATCATTGAATGAGTTCACATGTGTAGAAACTAGAATCAAGTAAGTTCTGCATCAACCCTTAGGGTCAGAATGTATTTCCTATATACATGTATATATCTCATGTAAATATATTCATGAATTGTGTGTTGTAATAAATCGTCATCAAATGAAATAAAGTATTTCTTTGTTGGAAATCAAAACCTTATGTCACCTGTTTCTCGAAAGAAGAATATATACAATCTGAGTCACCAAGAGTTGTTTGCCCTTGCTCATAGGGCTACCGAAGTTGGAAATGTCAAGGGCAGGAGACCATACAAATTTGGGCCATCCATTTGCTGTCACTCTTCTTTCCATCAACCCTGTGGGGCTTCCGGGGAGTGAAGTGGTATCACATAGATAGAATAAGGCCTCAGTAACCCAATGCTTCTCATACAAGGCGACTAAAATGGGGAATCTTTTGCTTTCACTTTCTTTTCTTTCGATCCCTTTTATGAACTTTCTTTTCACTTGATGTGCTCCTTGCACATCACATTGCGTTATGGCTGAAATATTTCCCTTGCAAGGTAAAACATCATTTCAACTCTTTCTATCAATCTCCTTACAATGTCTGTTTTTCCTTCAGTGGGCAAATGGTAGAGATACTGCCAAATCTCACTATAATATAACTCGCTATTCTCTCTTGCTTCTTAAACATCTCTCACATGAATGGATGGCTGCCATTCGGTACTATTTTCAAATCGAGAGTATTCAAAAGTGAATGCCCCTGTCATCAAGAGGTCATTCAATGTTGAACTAATCCAGGGGCAGTTCCAAAATTCACCAGTAAAACACAAGACTCCATTAAAGTAAATGTTCAAGAGTGGGTGTGTGTGTATGGGTGTGTGTATGGGTGTGTGTGTGGGTGCGCGTATGTATGTTCATATGGAAAATACATTCAGAGACTGAAGTCAGTCTGAGGGTCCTGATAAAGATAACAAAATCATTATCCAGCAGTTTGTGTCTTTATTGACATCTACATGTACATGCATACATTCATACATATTTACACCTACATACAGACTCGGAGAACATACTAAACACCTTTACCTAGATATGGGTGACCGTTAGATCTAAAATAAAGCCCATGTTCTCTACATCATGTTTACAACTATAAATATGTGAGAAATTATCCCCTTAAAAACCCATTGAAACATATTTTCTTATTGCCTAAAACTATGATCCAGTACTTCAAAAGTTAGTTCAGTCTTACCTGTTAACCCTGACATACATGAAACATATTAACTGCACAGTGGCACCTTAATACTCCTTGTCGGATTGTGAGGATTCAGAAACTATTTACAATTTGATCTCTAACAAAATATACCCTCTCTCTATCAAGAAAACACTCAGCTACATTTACAAGAACAGAAAACTGTTTTGTGAGCAAGTATTTTGAGTGCTACTTATCTTAAGGATAAATGGTTTCCCAGTTGAGTGATCTAGGCTGAGAGGTCAAGCAGAATAAAGGTGACAACAGCCAAGTAGTATAAGTAATATTCAGCAGAGGAATAAGAGTAATACTATACTGGAGTGTGTACTACAGTTAATAGGCAACAAACATAAATGATAAAATAACAGTCTGAGTAAATATATGGAAAGTCTAAACAGCTTGATACTATACATTTAAGCAATAATTCAATAAACTTTTTGCTTTCATTATCACAGTAATTTGTAAATGAAACAATTTTTTAATATAACAACATGATTGAAGATAAAAATAACAAAATGTGACCAGTTAAAGAACGATTTGTTCACAGAAATAGGTGATTGTAATCATTGCCTGTACCAACTTGTCAAAGCATGTGTCACTAAACTTGCTTTGATCATCTAAATTTGTGCTAAAAACTGATTAAACACAAAATATGAAAGTGCCATCAGTCAACACAGAGTACAAAAAAGTTGAAAACAAGATCATAACTTATTATTAATGCTGATTTGGAATAGTAAGAATGCCGTATAAAGATTCTTGTGCTTTAAAATGTCAGTCAAGTGACAGGCCATTTTTCATGTACAATTATTTGAATTAATTGCAAGTAAATTTAATTGATTTAGTTAGCAGAATGTTAAGATTTGAGATAAGCTTATGGAATTGCAAATTTAAAAACATTTCAATGAACTGTCAGATTTACAAGTACAATCTTTCACGAAATGATAATGTGGAATGATTTTGACTTAATTGAGAAATTATCATTTCTCCTAATATCACAGTGAGCTTTGCTTTTGTAAAATTATGAAAGTTATTTTTAATATAACATAAATTTATTATTCTGCTGCAGCTGGTTCAGTAGTGACAGGAGGTGAAGATGAGGGTAGTGGTTGCGCCACCTGTTCGGAAGGTTCAGGAGGAGCAGACAACTCTTGGCAACTCTGCTCGGGAATCCGTGTTTCAGTGCACTCTATAGCTGCTGGGACTTTTGGCTTCTTTGGTGGTTGAGGAACATGCCAGTTCAAACAGGAAGCCACAGTTTCACGAACTACCGTTCGTGCTGATTGGGACCTCTCACTTCGAAATGTTGCAGTCAGCTTTAAGGCCTCCTTGTTCATAGCATTGAAGAAATCACTATTTGGAGATTCTTTTCCATGAACATAACGATATGTTGTAGTTGGAACTACATCAAAAGACGTCTGTGGTCGCCGTACAATTAATTGTGGAGCCTTGCCTTCCTTCCTGAAATCTGTTGTGTATGTAGATGTGAGTGGCCGCATTCTTTTTAGATATTCACGCTCAGGAATCCAAGATATGAACTCGGGTTTAAAGTTGTATGTACGATTAGGTACACGTTTTCTCCCATTTCCCTGCAAACGAATAAATAAAAAATCTGCATAATTGATATTCGAGTCTAAAAAGGGTGACATAGTGGTTAGAACTTATGAAAGTAAATAACCCAATGCCTGTTACAGAAGCTAACAGCTTGTCAAAGAAGCCAAACAATACGGGGGGCCATGGAAGCAATTTCAGTGTTGGAGGTCTCAGGGAGTTGGTTCCTCATGTATTACAGTGCTGAAAGGATCGGAAAAGGAATAACAAAAGGTTTGACCCCAAACTTGAACCCGAGCCCACACCTACACCCACCCCAGATAGTGCTGCCCATGCAATATGGTTGCATTGTATCTTCTGTGAGCTATTTTCTATGTCAGTGTGCAGCTTGCACAACTTGTTAAAATATGATTGAAAGATTGATGATATGCCTCAACTTGGATCAAAACATGTAAATTGTTGCAAGTTTATCTGTTTTAAAGTTCTTATATCAGTTTAATCGTAGGTCCTAAATTAAAACTAACCACGAGGATTTAAAAGGCTGCTTGACATAGTGTTTCCGTTCTAAAATGCAATAAATAAACTCTACAACAAATGTTAAAAGTGAACCAATAATTATGACATGTTAAACAGTAGAAGTCAAACTTGAATTCAATGGCTCGCTCAGGGTTCCTGAAACCACCTGTCCGCTTGTTCATGATGAGCGGAACCATATTTGGTCAAGTGGTTCCGAGTACATGTATACAACAACTCGTTCACTTGTGAAATTCTGGTGATGCTTTTCGCACAATCTGTGCTGTGTTTAAATTAATTGATTGTGTAATTATTTTGAAATTTAAAAATAGGTATTTAATCAATGAATAAAACTTTAAATCTATCATATTTTTATGAATTATTTTCCGGGACGAGTGTTTTATTCTGTTTGGATGAGTACTTTTGTCATGAGTACTTATTTATATTGACCTCAGGAATCGTTCCATGGCAAAGTCTGTAGACAGAAAGTTCACCATAGCCATTCTTAATCACGGGAAAGATCCTTACTTACAAATAGCTGTGCTATAAATATTTCATAGATGACACTTTAAAACCATAAATCGTATATAAGAATTCAAGGAAAACAGTGATTCAGATGTACGGTAAAACTTCCAAAATTTCGAACTTCTAAAATTTCGAAGGTGCTATTTCTGTCAAGATAATCAATTTATTTAAGTTTCGAAAAATGCTGATTATTACCTTCAGCACTTTCTAAAATTTCAAAATTTTCACCTACGTTTTAGGGGCAATTTCTAAAATTTCAAATTCTAACTTCTTCAAAGATCACTAATTTCCAAAAATTTGAACTTTTGTAGTAATTATTTTTTTTCCTTCAAAATTTTAGAAGTGTTACCGTAATTTAAGCTGAAATAAGAACAAGACACCTTAAGTATATACATGGATAGAAAATAACAGTTTCATTGAGGAAACAATCCAGGGTATTTTTGGTTTTAAACATTTTGGATTAGCAGTTTTACACATTCAGATGAAAATGATTAGTGCTTAGTGCAAATTGATCATCATTTTATGAGCAGCTGATTAGCAGTCAGCTGAAATTGATTAGCACTTGCCCAAAATTGACTAGCAAAATACGCTGCAATCCTTTTTACTGTTTAAATTTGAGATGAATGACTTGGAACTGTTAACTGGAAGTGTATTCAAGACGTATCGTTTAAAATGATTTGAGAGAACCCTATTCCAAGGTGTTGCATGTTAAAGTAACCGAGAGATTTTCCACATTGCTGTCTCAATGTTGGGTATAAAAGATACAAACGCCACCAGAGGAGGAATCGTTCCTGGAAGTCTTAAAGATCAATAACGGAGCAGGAGACCACCGAGGTGTAGAAATGAGAAATGAAAAAGACGTACATTGAGCTGAAATTGAATTTGAACGCGTGGGTGTTTGGTCTCTGCGCACTGTCACATGGCTGCTTGCTGGAGTTTGTTACTGGGAGGACCATACAAGATGAGGTTATGTCCGCCAATTGCATTTTGACGGCCAAAAAGAGCAGTTAACTCTGACTGGAATAGCTGCTATTTCTCGAGTTCATTAACAAATTGAGACTGGATGAATTATATGTTTCTTCTTGTTTCAGGATATTTTTTTCTGATGTGAAAATGAATCTATGTCTTTATTCCAGTCCTTCAGAAGCTTGAGAATTTAATTCTAATATGATGATACAGGGTAAAAAATAAAGGCTCAAATTTCTGGAGCCCACAGGGCTCTTAGATCTTTAAATTGGAGTACTGAGTGTGTAAACATAAATATAATAAATGTATGTAGTTAAACCAATCAGAATTAAGAATTTGATATTCCTTGCAGAATAGGCCTGTTCCTTTGCAACAATGATGAGATACGCTGTAAAAAGTATGAAGTGAATGTGAAAATATTAATTTAGGCGTGATCGATACAGTTTTAAGTTAAAACCTGTGATACTGTTCGTCATTTACTTGCATACCTTTGCTCTAATCTTGAACACTGTAATATAAAGTCAAATCAGTTGTGTACACTATGGCTGAAATACACACTGGGACATTTAACACCATTTCATTTACTTATTCCTGTCAGACACAGCGATGTTGGACAATATCTCACTCACTCACCGCTTACTCCCTTCTGATTTATTGCTTACAAGTGTTCGTGCCACTGGCACGTATTTATATGTTTTGATGCAAAAAATATATTAATGTACCTTTCAGACACAAGCATTATCGATGGCTTGAAATATTTTCCATGGAAGCAAAGTTTGCGTGCCTAACTGTGCATGATCATTTTGCATGGGTAAATATTTGAGTGACACTACATAGATGGACACAAGTCTCAAAAAGCAGTTGATAGGGATATTTTGATTGGATTATTTGGCTCATATAATCAATCGGCATTTGTTTAACACTTGTGACCTTGAGCGGTGATGTCAAAAAAAATATCATGACCAAGAAGAATTGAAAAGGGGTTGACAATGATTTCAGACTTTTCCGGTAAATGCTATCGAGGCCGGGACCAGGATCTGCTTGAGAATTGCCGAAAACCACGTAAAACCCCAAATCACTCACTCACTCCAATGTCCACAAATCCTGGGTTGAACACTGGCTGCCTATTTTGTACCAATTTTTGACACTCGCCCTTCCAGTTCCAAGAATTTAGAAGGTACCTTGACTTGAGCAATCCTTCAGGATGGAAGTTCAGATCAAGCTTGGGAACCCTTGTTCGACTGAAAACAGGACCGCTAAATGTTTCATTATAAGTGACGTAAATTATTGTCCATGCATTCAAGCGAAAATTTAATAATACGTATAAATATTTATGTAAATATGAACAAAACTTTCTTTGTTACTAATTTGGTCGATGCCTGACTTGAAATTCTATGTTAATAAGGTGTCTTTGTGGAGGACTATCCGGAGTGTGTATCGTGCAAATCTATCCTGTTTCTCACTCAAACTAGGAGGTTATTGTTTATCAAGCCCCGATCAATATTCTGATCATTCATTTCAGAGCATGTTGAAGTCTGAACCTCGTGGCCATGGCCGACACTGCAGGAATCAATAAATTTGTGTCTGGGATGGTTACCATCTGAAAATATCTTTTGTCCCCAGAGTTATCTGCTTAGAACCATCCTGATCTATTGTTGTTAACAGTTGTTATCCATGTTATGGTTTTATATTCGGGGTGGCGGGTTAGTGTCATGAGTTGACCGTTGACCTTCTGACCTAAGGGTCGTGGGTTTCATTCATTCTTGACATGCTTCTTTGCAATGGTCAGTATTTTTACAGTCTTTGCAAATACGGTCCTGCATGTTGGAAGTGTGTCTCACCGGTAGGCAATACCCAGGACCGAATATTGATACAGCATTAAACTTCTCATGATAGACATAATATATCCTAGATCATTAGAATGACCCTGTCAAGATTATTTGATCAAAATAATGGCGAATAATTAAAGTTGTATAGATATCGGCACATATGTAATGATATTGACTTGACCCAGGGCACTGGACATTCAGTCCTGCATACTGAGATACCCTGGTGGCCCTGAGACAATTTCGCCGGATTTGTCCATCGGTCAGACATTATTCGCTACGTCTGTTTCTACATGCAGTGATTATATGGTGCACTGCCACATTGTGATATTACCATTGGCTTTTCAGTACCAGCCGTAGCTTGCAGGTTTCCATCCATCAAAATCATCCAGCTCCCCACTGGTGATGCAGGCTTTCTTCCTGCACTCAACTGGC
>JAUELE010247489.1:0-11034 GCA_031471655.1 Diodora aspera | reverse complement strand
ATTCCGCCCAAGGGACATCATGTCTCAGTTTAACCCACGCGTAGAGAACAATTATCAAGGAAGCGAAATGCAAATGTAGGTCATTATGATTTTTTGGTTTAAATTAGCACAATTATGGTGTCAGCATATCAAGTGTGTCAAACGTCTTCAGGGCAGTATTTTTAATTTCAATACATTTCTCTGTGTATCAGTATTTTTCGATATTAATTTGAGTGTAAATCGTATTTTGGTTAAATTAATTTAGGCTACTCAAAACAAGTTTTGGGTCAGACAATATGATGACAATATTTTTAATTAACAAAAAGCAGTACACCTGAAATTCCCATGATAACATGTTGACACGCATGCCAAATGTCAATGTATATACTGTATGGTTGAAGTGACAATCGCAAAACAAGTCGCAAATGCTGCATGTGCCGATATAATCATTATTTACAGATTTTGAGGAACATTTCATGTGAAGAAAGTTTTCAAAAAAAGATGCAGTAACCTTCAGGATAACTTTTCTTCACCTGACCCTTAAAACAGTAATTTTACAGTAGTAACAACACTGCATGAACAGAATGTTTCTTACAATATGTTCATATGGCTTGTTCCCGCAAAACCCGCAGACAAAATAAATTGATTATATCAATGTAAGCTGATATCAGGTTTGATCCTTATCTTCTTTGGAGTAGTGTATTTTTCCATTATATTTTTCAGTTTTATCGCAGCACTGTGACCTCCATGTCAAATACCATTTTGAGATGATGAGATCCAGATGGTTTGTTACACAAATACTGTAAGGCCATCTGCATGAAATGATCATGGGCAACTGCAACATATAACACGCTTATGATGTAGAGCCATCGTGGGATCCGTGTTTATCTTCAGAAGTAATTTGAGATACCATGTCGACATAAGACTTCTTACGTCTTCACCTGCAAAGAAGAATTTTAACTCTCCTGATATATTAAAGCCGCTATATAAGCTCTTGCAAGTGAGAGAAATTATGACAGATCAGATATACATGAAATTATATTATTATACTATCTGCCTCAAAAGGCTTCCTAGGTTCTAGACATCTGGGCTAATTTGTGTAATCTAATAACATGTTAAAAGGTGCAATGCTTTCGTACTGACCTGGCATGCTTCATTGTACTGTTGAAGTGTTCAAATAGCAAGAAAAGACACTGAATGTCTCCCTCGTATAGGGAAAACTAGCAAAAGAGTTTTACAAAACGTGTACAACAAGACCCGCGACAAAGGTCATCTCCGGAGCACCACCATCGTGGTCCTCAGACAGCCCCATACACCAAGAGTTATGATCTCTGCCGAACATTTACAAGAATAAATGGATAGACTGACCACGGACCAAGTCTCAAGTGGTCCTAAACCTCCTAGATCCTGGAAATGTCAGTCTGTCCTAGACTATTATGATTTGATATTGACCATGATGATCTTGACCTAAAACCTTACTCGTGCCATGCATGTAATACTTATCTGTGTCGAAGATTATGCTCTGTGTCGATGTGAGAATCTAGCAGCCCCACGTGAAATGATCAAGGGGCACGATGGGCATGAATTTTAGGGAGTTCATGGAAGCTTAAGTCGAAATTCAAGGAACCTTACGTCCACTTAAGTGATTTAATATTTTTTTAAAGTTTTGATTGTCAGTGGAAGATTATTTTGAACGACACCTTTTCTTTGCTTTATCCTATTGTAGAACAGTCTTGAATGTGATATATATTATATACATGTACTGATGGAAAAAAATAAAGAAACATATTAATTAAAATACCATCTCAAGTGTTCCATGTCGATGTTAAGGGACCATCTGGAGACTAGAAGGACACACCAGATGGTGATAGTTTATGTGTTTCATGGCTGATTAAAATGTGCCAGATGTTTAGAGTACATTGTAAGTAAAACATGCTACCCCGTATGTACCTCCGTTCCCTTATTTATTTCCATTAGCATAGCAATGGTTAGGTAATCCGAAGACATTAAACGCAGGCCGGGCTCCGGTCATTTTGGTTCAGAAGGCGAGTTTAACTCTCGTAACCCTCCCCTCATTCAACCCCTGCCGTCCGGCGCCCTTCGACGTTTCGATGTCGCCTGTGCCAGGAGCAGGACCAGATTAAGCCTTTTATTTGAAATAGGAAACATAAAAATATCTGGGAGAATACCTACAGAAGTTTATACAAATGATGAACAAATAAAGTCAAATTTCAGTTGTTAGTAAGATCACAATAACGTTTCAAATTCACTTTTATACCATCACATATCTAACTATTTAATAGATTAATAATGACCTAACTACAATTAAATCCATATCCATCTAAATCTTTCGATAACTGTACTAGCTGTGGTGGTTCATCTATACATCGTTTGTGAATACTGTATTCTTCTAACGGACGAGACTCGAATAATGGTATAAACAATCTCACAAATAATTCATCTATGATCCATTTTCGCACACATATACAATATTATTATATTTCAGTAGATGTCAAACAACCGTAATTTTGTTTCTGTACTTTGCATCTTTGCATTCATTACAAGAAAATATTTGTATTCCAATTATCAATTCGAATATAAAAACATTTGTCAGACAGCGAAGTAATCAATAATGTTATATTTTGCGTTATAGAGAGAAACTGGTTCCGTTTCTTGGCGACGCTGTCGCAGTGCTAAACAGTTGTCGACATTCATGAAGACGGACATCAGTCACAGTGCTTGCATGTCATGACAACAGCCCACGGAATTAACCGATTTTCTCTCATAATCTTCTATACAGAAAGAAAATCGAAGCATTACTTGTAAACAATTGAAAACCCTTACAATTGAGCTACTTCCTATAATTATATATAACAGCTAATTTCGTTTTTAATAATTGACGTAATTTAACTCAACTCAACTCAAAACAACTTTGTAAATATAAAGGCGCGTCTGCAATTTCCTGGACAGTTTAGGTGCCAAAGAAACGACACCAACTTATAATATATATTTTAGGGTTGTTATTGTCACCTTTACCCCTCAGTATATTTAAGACAAAACGTATTTTGCAACGAAACGTTTGAACGTGAGGTTCGACTTGGTGTGACTGCAGTTTACCGCGAAGCACGCAAAACATTAAGTTATTAACATGTGCGCATACCGAAACAAAATGTACTTAGATGTTGGCGAGAGGTGAGTTAAGATGATGTTTTACGTCGCAAGGGAAATATTTCAGCCATAACGTAACGTGTTGTGCAAACGTGAGAAATAATCTGGTTATTTGACTTTAACTTTGGCTCGCCTAATATTTCTGAGTGTGGTGTTGAGACGGTCCCGACTACGTGCCCGAGATGAGCGTGCTCACGGTCAGTGGGATGCAGAGTTTTGCAAGCATTTGTTTTACGCATCATTGTTGTCTTATGTATGGCTTTTGTGTGACCAGAAAGTTAACGAAGAATATTTCATGAAAGAGACTAGTAGAAAGGTCATCGCATTGTACGACAACATTGAGACTAGTAGAAAGCAAAAGGTCATCGCAGCGTACGACCACATTGAGACTAGTAGAAAGCAAAAGGTCATCGCAGTGTACAACATTAGTCCTGCGCCAAGACTGTGAACTCAAATTAAAAAAATAATAATTTATTTTCAAGATTTAAGCAAGTCTAGTTACTTATTAAAGCAAGTCAAATTTTCATAAACTAAATGTTAGTCGACAGCAACATTTGCTTTTTGTGGTCTTCTTCCGTCTAAGTGTCACTATCCGGAAGCCCCACAGGGTTGTTAGCGAAGAACTATTTAACTTGTTGCGTTTGTGCTTTCCAAGAATATCGATATCGTCGGCGAGAGAAAATGATAACTATTCGAGACAATATGTATTCAAATATTATCGAAGAACTATCTAATGTGTTGCGTTTGGACATTCCAAGAACATCTTTTGCGAGAAAACATGACTGTTCAAGATAAAATGTACGCAATATCATCGAAAATCTACCCAAACTTTCCTTTTGGACTTTTAAAGAAACAAAGATCTGCCATAGAAATTGATTGTTCTTAAGATTTGTGATAGGTAATAAGGGTTATGCTTACATAGAACTTGTTTATTAGTTCACTTAATCCTGTATTCATACATTTTATCAAGGTTATCCCAATAACATTTGTTTATTTCAAATCAATATCTCAAAATAACATGTCCATGTTACGAAACCGTCAAACTAACACCATTACTCAGATCACAAAAGCATGATGTAGTAAAATTCTACAACACTACGGCTTTATAGGGAAGCATTTTATTGCTCATTAGCATAGGGATTGGTTCTAATACTACTTCTTGAGTACCAATGAATCTGAGATCAAAACCAGAGTGTCCTCAAAACAGTTTAATCGATGGTTGCAGGACATGACTGAATCGTGCACGGCAACGCACATCATGTAATATGGCATCGCAAGAAAAGGGAAGCAGAATGAGAAACGAGATACATTTGGATTGTTTTGGTTTGTTTATTATTTAATGCTTTATAACAAAAATATACGGTTTGAAGTATGGTAAATTAGAGGTCTCTGTTCCATAATATTACAATTTTGCTTAAATCTGAATAGTTCAAAAGAGAATAATAATTTTACATACATACAAAATCTTATACGACCTGCTCGAGAGGCATTAACACATCAATATTACATGACAATATTATTCTGTTTGGGCAACACGTAATTTTGGTCAAGATGCTGAGATAATGCATATAAAATTATGCTCTGTGATACCGCCAGCTGCAAAACTTGCTATAGGCACAGCTAGGACAGGCCTTTATTCTTAGAGGACCAAGAACTTGCTTGACCTTATCGGGTCACGCTCAAAACACCAGGACTAATATGATACACATCTTTGGCGTCTGAATCCGGTTTAGAATACATAGTGCTTGTTACGCTTGCACCATTATCGAGATGTCTCCCGGTGCTAAATTAACTTAATATAGACAACATTATCCTGATCAATAGCTGAACAGTCTCATGTAGCTAAGTTCATCCTGAAACAATCTATAGTCGATACAAACCTGTTTGGCCTCAATGACTGAAACAGTATGAAAGCCTCAAGTGTTATCGAATTTCTCAAGTGTTAGACAACATCTTCGACGTTTTATCTGATCGATGTAGAAGTATCTCAACAGCGTCTGTTCTGTCATGATAGATTTGGTCAATAAAATCGCTTACTTTTTGACATCCTACAAACGATACATATACTCATAAGGACCGCAGATACCTCGCCTGGCTCTAGAATGACATAAGACGATTCTATACGTCTTCAACTGCAACTACATTCAAATGTGTTGATGGAGTCGATGACTGACATTCTTTGGCCCATACGTTCAAAATGTCCAATAGCGGATTCGCAAACGCTAGGTTCTGTCAGCTACCTGATTATCTATCAATGAGTATTGTCCAGTCCAGCATTTTATTATAACGTTAAATATTTAAGTTACTAAATATATTTGTACAATTCCCTTGCGTTCCTGAGATAACAATCAATAAAGGGCTGTTGCAAAAGCCCAAGTAGATTGTTCCTCATTTCTCCAACTCTAGGCAAGTGCAGTCAATCTGCTACGCAAGACACATGCTCCCAAGAGCGTTTGAAGTTGACATCGGACTGACCCCATATCCATTAGCCCAACAATAAACTGCTGCAATTGCGGATTACAGGGAGGAAGTAGACTGACAAAGTGAACCCTAGTTTGTGCACTCTGTTCTCCGAGCACTCGTTATGTTCTCCATGTATGCACTTGCTTCACCATTGATCCTACCCGTTTTCCCTGCATGCATCATTTTCTTCACGCGCCTGTTTGGTTTCTCATTCATTCTGTTTTTGCTGCATCTATTATTTTCTCCATGCATCCGTTGTGGTTTTGCTGTGTCTATCCTTTTCTTCATGCACATTCTGTTTTTGCTGCATCTATTTTGTTTCCATACATCCATACTATTATCAATGTATCTGGTCTGTTCTTATTTCATCTATTCATTTATCTGTGTGCCCACACTGTTTCCGATGCACTCTGTCTGTTATTGCTGCAGTTATTCGTATTTTGCATGCATCAATACTAATCCTCAAACTTGTAGTCTGCTTTTACATACTGTTCCCATGTGTCCATTCTCATTTTAATTTTATCTGTGCATCTATACTGTTCCCCATGCATCCACGTTGCTCCCAGTGCCTACGTTCTATTCGTCCATGTATCAGTTTTTTCCCTTTTATCCATTCCTCTATTTTATTCCCCTGGCATCTATTAAGTTTTCCAAACATCCATACTAAAAAAAAAAAGTCTCCATCTATCATTTCGTGTTACCATTCATTCATTCTATTTTCCCTACATCTATCCTTTTCTCTTTACATCCACATGCCCCATTCATCCTGTTTGTCCTCTAAGCAGTCTGTCATGGTTTCTTGTCTTACAACTATGATACAAACACACCCAGAACAATATAACATGGCCCACTTTGAGTGTCTATGGTTAAAGTGTCTCGATGTTCGACTGAACTCGATTGGATCTTCCGTTCCTGGGCCTGCAGATGTAATAATTGCTGTATATTCTGTTGTCCTACGCGATCAAATAACTTAACAATTTGCAACTTGGTGACCATTGAAGTAATTTCGCAGTTATAGCCCTGTGACACTACAATAACAGCAAATCCTTTTCATATTGCATCAATGCGAAACTATGCATTGATAATTTGATTATGCGTATCTATAGTAATTGACTACATATCCGTAAGAGATGATAGGCAGGGATAATGATCGGTCATTCAAAGACAGACTCAACTATATTGCAATGGAAATTCACAATTTGTCATTCCGGCATATTCCATTGGCAGTTTGTGCTCGGAAGATAAAACAAATTGCGCTGCCCTATTCATATTATAATAATATTGGTAACAGATGCATTGGCTAGAATATTTTATATTAGTTTCACTGCAGACAGAAGTCAGATCTCGGGCGGCGTCTTCACAATATCCAGCTTATACTCGATCGTTCACAATCCCAATTTCAGAAGTATTTTGCTTTGTCCATGACTACAATATGTAACTTTGAAGCTGGAAGATGTTTCTGGTGCAAATATTTTTTTTATCTCATGGAATGAAACAATCTATTTTCTTCTTATATTATTGCGCACACACCATTTAGTTTTCAAATATGTTTTTTTAATGGTACGTTTGTTTATCTTAATATAATTACAGTAATATGCAATGTAATTTAAAGAAAAGAAGTAAAAAAAAAGTATACATCTCTGCAACCTATTATATATTTATTTTTGTCTGCAAACAATTTCCCCCAAAAATCTTTCAGTCCCCCCATACAAATCAAATGGTTGCTCCCTTATAACTTTTGCATGTAAGCAAAACGTCATGTATCAAAGTCACAGGATCGGTTTTAGGAACTGAGGGCCCAATTGGAGGCTATTTTCAGACAGTAAGGAAAGTAAAAAGAGTGAATATGAGTTAATGGACAGCTTCAGATTATCCAAGCGCTGAGGCCCCTTGTGCGCGTAGTCTATTTGGGAGCAACTGGTCCAGTTGGCATACAAACCCGCCCTGTATAGTCGCATACAGTTTATCTACTTTTGAAGTACAGGTGTATTATTTTTAAGTCGTCACATATACAGACGTATGGTGACTGGTTAATGTTAAAGATAGGTGGTCTGGTTTGAAGTTTGTGAGGTTCAATTAAATATTTTCCTTTACACTTCCTGTACTCAAGTATTCGGGTATTAGTACGAAATGGTTTATTGGCATATGTTCCATTACAGGCCAATCCCTTTCTTCTAAATTCTGTTCGGCTGGCAGCAGTCAATTTCGTTATTCATATGATTCATTTCATTCCGCCGAGATGATTTATTTTGTCGAATGTGCGCGACATAGATATGTCAGTATGGAGGGCACTTCACGTCTTGGAAGCAGCGAACTGAGATAAAGGTATTTTCCTATTCGCTGAGCGACAATGCTCAAGCTACATATGAACGTTCTTTGCAGGATATTAGTAAATTATTCTGCAGTCCGTTTTAACTCGACGCTGGTTAGATTGACGTTCCTTTACTTCAGATTTGTCAGAGAGATACGTGAAGAGTTGTTGCCCTTGCAACGACCCCTTGTTGATGTGATTTTACAGGCAGTGGATGGTTTGCACAAATTGATCACAATGGCTCTGCAATCTTGACACATTTCGAGTTTCTCTTGTCGAGGAAACATCTCATGTGCCTAACGAAGCAAGACCGACCTCAATCTAGAGCAAAGCGAAAACGAGAAGAAACTGGTTTGGACTACTTGAAGGAAAGATAACTCTGAATTGCTGTTGCTTTGCCCCTTCGCTTGATAATATTCGGGAGAAAACGATGTTATTAAATACAGTTTAGATGTTTAAAAAATCATACAATTACAGACATAACATATAAGCACATTTGTGTTATAAATGACCATCTAAATATCAAAACTTTCAATGGAACTAATTGGTCGTATCAATTCTAATCTCAGCTTCCTGTCAGGGAATTCTTGGCACCGCCTCTACTGAAGTGCTGTCTAAAAACAACAGCAAACCAAATACGTGAAAGACTCCAACAAGCATCACAAATCATTAGCAGGAACAGATATAAAGTAACCTCAATACATCACAATCATATTCACTGGCGCATCGTGAATGAAGTTCTCAGCCATCTTTGCCCAGACCACTTATCAATGTCATACTGTCCACATTTAAACAGTGTCGAACACGAGAATAGATTTTCGTTTTGATCACGTTCTGTCGTGCCTTATACATTTACCTTTTCTCCTCGGAATACGAATAAATAATAGTTATTGTGCTTTGGGCGAGATGCCCTTCTATAAATATAAAAATAATAGACTAAACAAAACCATAGAAGCTAACGTTACATTCTCTTGCTTGTCAAGTAGCCTACAGAAGACCTTGCACATAGGCAACTGGAGAAAAATGAATATTCTGAATGCCGTTCAGCATAGTAACATGTCATGGACTGTTGATACATTATTTCCCTTCGCGATCACCAATGATTGTGTTTTAAGACCAATTCATTCTGTTGTGGTTGACAGATACATGTAAGTCCATCAATGTGTTGTGGTTTACAGATACATGTAAGTCCATCAATCTGTTGTGGTTTACAGATACATGTACATCGTAAGTCCATCACCAACTTCATGGGCTATTTTGAATATTTAAAGACATCTGTAGTCACTAATCGGGTAGCCAAGATTTAAACGGGGTCTCCTCACCACCTTCTGTTTGCAATTGGTGATGAAGTCAAGCTTGATGAACAGGAGTACAACAGAAGCGGATTGAGGCCGTATCAAATTTGTTTGGGGCCAAAAGTTTCTTAACCCGTGCACTTTTCTTTCTATCGAGATCCTTTTAGGTTCATTTTTCAGTTGCAAACTCTCATTAATACACAGTGTCAATATTGATGACAATGTGCACATTTAGAATCCAGTTAAATAAAATACTGCATCCGTATTCTGTCGGCGCGGAGGTCTTTGGAAAATCTTATCAAAAGAAACATGGTCATATGCTGTAGAACATCATTTTAGTTTATAGAAAAAATAACTGTTCAAAAGATACAGGGTTGTGAAACAGTCAGCAAGCCAACTAAATTTCAGCATGTACTCCATCAAAATAAGCTTATACAGCTAGTGCACAGATTGGATTGTACATGTAGTTTGAAATTAAAGTGGGCTTAGCCACACAATTAAAAAAAATGGAATTAGACCACCATTATAATTGCACACTGAGTGACTTACATATTTCATTTGATGTCGCACGCTCTCGCATTCTGTTTCCAAGTAAACCACTCTTAATTAAGCAGTAGTTTCACATGCATGTTAGTGTGTAGAGTAACAGTTTTGTTCAGATTTATAAAACCCATATGGTGATTTTAGTTATTTTCCGGAAGACAATAGTTGCCTCAGCCTCGTGGACGTTTGATAAAATAACAACCAATGACTAAAGGACAACTTCACTAAAATAATTATTCTAAGATCCAACCAGGTAATCCAGCAGTCCACTTCGCGACGTTTAAAAGAAAGAGGACAGCGTTTAACTTCCGTGTGTAAAAGTACTTCCCTGCGAACAGCTCCTTCACTTCCTGGACCAAAAGTGCTGATAACACGAGCCAAAACCAGGGCTCACTTTTCTACGTCCTTGTTAAGGAAAATGGGGTTAGTGTAAGAACCTACAAATTGGAAGAGAAAATATGGGTTATGACCAATCAATACTTGTACACTTGTAACGGGATCAGAACAAGATGGAACAAGAGAAGCAAGAGGTGCTGAAGTAATTTGTTTGTTTATGACAAAGTAATCTTTACTTTGAACATCATTTAAAGATTACACATATTTTTGATTAAGGACTCAGTGACTTCTAATGAAAATGTATTTTTGTTGTGGTTGTATTAAATGCTTCTTTAGATTTAAATCAGTTCAATATTGACAGAAACACGCTTAAACACACTCAACACAAACTCACACGCTTGTAATATTGCATGGTTAAACTACTATCCAGATTGCTTAATTATGAAACCAAGCTGCTTACACAAACATGTCATTTATCCAAACGGCAGCTTTTATTATCCAGAGCAAGACAATTAAATCTGAGATGTATGTGATGTTCACTTCACTATATATATATATTTTTTAAAATGTATTCTCATTCCATTTAACAATGCATTAAAATCTGTATTCTCGCACATTCTCATTGTCGTCAGAATTTGTTGTAAGGTTATTTGTAGTACGCATGTGAATGAATGAATGAATGAATGATCTTTATTTCCTCCATTATCTATACGGACAGTTATTGGCAAACTAATTACATATCAAGACAGTTAACGAAGAAGTATGTACACTTGAATACTTTAGCCATACACGTTTACATCATCTACACAGAATCATATAAATAATATAGACTTGAGGTTCCACGATCTCACTTCTCTGGCACTGATTTGCATGAAGTTTGACCAGACATCAAGGGAGAAGGATTCTACAACGTCAGTTATTCCCCCAAGGAGAGTTACA
>JAUELE010247478.1:0-11035 GCA_031471655.1 Diodora aspera | reverse complement strand
ACGCCAGCCCTTGGTGTTTATAATGGTGCGTAACATGTTTCGGGTTGTAGATTACAACGGAAAACAAACATTCTGTTTCTTTGAGGACGAGCGCGTGATGTCGATTGCAACTGACCCATACTCAGCGATGTTTTATTATTCAGACGGGACACGCCTCCTGAGAAAGAATCGTGCCGACCTCGCTTCAGAGAAAACGAATGTTTGGACTTCTGAAAATTGTGAAATAGATCGCCTTAGTGTTGTGGATGACCTGTTAGTTGTAAAACTAAAACAAACAAGCTCCGAAATCCTTGTATTTCCTTTGAAAGGATCACTTGACACGCCAGTGATTGTCAAAACAAGGTTAGAACAAAATGTCGATGTGGCTTTCTGTCAATTCTATTAGATTTCAGAGAACTACTGGTTTCAAAATGTAAGTTGAGCCATGACTGCGCTGTGATCTCATTGTAATATGAATCACACACTCACCCACACCCACCCATCCCCCACACACAGACACACCACGCATCGTGGGTTTGAAACTACAGACGGGGTTGGCAGGTTATATAGGAGCATGTTGTATTCTCACTTCCTGCGCTTCTCGCCACATTTTCTCAATAAATCATACAATCATTCGTCTCTTTCAGTATACGTGCTTATACATGTAACTCATGTGTTGTTTTAACCATAGTGCACCATAACGTTTAGTCACGAGTGTCATGCACTGCACGTACATGTAATGACTTCCAGCGCTTCTCGCTGCATTTTCCCAACAAATCATGCATTCTCTCATTTCCTTCAGTATACGTGCTTATAATGCATGTGTTGTATTCCTCATAGTGTACCATAGCTTTTAGCCACCCGTGCACTATGGTTAAAACAACACATGAGTTGTAATTCCGATACTAACGCAAAACAGGTTGGTAGCCAGTAACTACAGGATCACATCCAGGAGTTGCATGACATTGTCCATGCCTTTTATCACAACCCATTGGTCGAAAGTGTTCTAACCCAATTCCAGGTGTATTTAGTTTGAAGTTATTATTTATGTGTTTGATGTTTTTGGCACTAGTGTATGATAGCTATTCTGAAGTAAATGACCAAAATGACCAAAATTAGACCGGATGTTCAATTACTTATGTAGGCTATACGCGTGCACACATGTGTGTGAGTGTGCATGTGCGTACGTGTATGTGCGCGATTGTGTGTGTTGTAGATGTGTGTGGAGGCATCTGCATGTGCATGAGCTTTCCCGTGTGCGAACGACTGCATTCGAGTTTGAATGTCTGTGTGAGGACATGCACACATGCTCACGGACGCACGTGCACGTGCAATGCGACTTTAACGGAGCACATACGTGTGTGCGCACACGTACACATGGGACGAGCCATGAATAAACAGGCACACATGCCATAGACACAAACATGAGGCAGACTTGCCTAGATGGACACGCGCATACACATGCCAGCGCTACTACATTGAAAATTTGCGCATAAGAGCCCACGCATGCATACACACATTGGAACAACGATTGCATACACACTTTTCCTTGCACTCACACAGACCACACACACGCGCGCTCACGCAAACACAAGATCATATGCTATTACATGAACACACACACGCACGCACACACAAACATACTGTCATAAAAGCATAACAGGAGTGTAAACAGACACACTTATTATTCAGATCACCTAGCGATGCCCTTACCACTCACACGCTCGCATACACCTACAGACGCATACACAAGCCAATTTATACATTCGCTGGCACGCACGCACGCAAATCGGATCAGAAAGGGTTGCCCTTAAGACTCCTCACAAGTGTCATTCGTTCACCAACACTTCATGTTTAAATCCTGATTTACAGCATTTATTAAAATTCACGTCGGTGTGTATTATAATTTACCGAAAAGTTGTTTGTCACAAATCTGGCCAATGTGTATTACAATTTACTGCACCTTTTTATCACAATTTACGTCGATTTTACTTACCGTAGTATTTTATTTCACCTCAGTTGTTGTTGCAATTTACAGCAGTTAATATTATTCACCTGGGTCAAACTACACTGAGGGTGCTTCATGTTTTCACCATTAATTTTGTTGAACACAAATCCTGACTCGCAGTTTTTCCAGCACGCCATGGAGTTTTTTCTGAATATTGTTGACCCCAGTGATTAACGTAGAATTCATTACCCTATACACTCCAGTACCACACAGATCTCGCAGGTTGTACCTCCACAAATCACGCAGCCATTCATAAGTAAAAAGGGGGCGTTTCCCTACAATGACCTGGTCATCTCCAACGTGTCAAATAACAATCGTATCTTTCGTTCCAATAGAAACTTGCTTGTGTACACTGAACATCCAGCGATTTTTGTTCGACTAAATATCACCCAGATCTTTTCAATTTTAATTGATTTTAAATTTGTGTGGAGTACTTTCAGAATATCGAAGGTTTGCGCATGGGCACTATACAAATGACCTCATCGTTTCTTTTCTGTGAATTTTAATGTATTCTATTGACATTTCCAGGGGACCGTTAAGAATAGGACAATAACGCTTTACGAGAGCCATTATCTTATCTCCGGTTTCGATGTTTCCTCCGAAATCGTAAATTGTATTGATACAGGACATATCACATGCTGAGAAATCAATTAAGAGTGATATATCCGGGGCATCTTGTCCGAAATGTTATTTTCAGCCCATTCATTGAAATGCGAAACCCGAAGACTTGATACAAAAATCCAGAAGATGTCATTCTTGGGTCAATCTACGTATTCTGCGGACCGTGTTTATTATCAAATGTTCGGCTGGTCGGTGCTAGCACCAGGACTGGTTCTTTATTCTATAAACGAAAAACATACTCGCTGTCAGTACCAGGGCCGTTATTCGAAAAACTAAAACTAAAACAATGAACTCGATGCCAGCACCTGGTTCATTATGCGAAACATGAAACACAGACCCGGTGCCAACACCTGGTTCATTATGCGAAACATGAAACACAGACCCGCTGCCAACACCTGGGTTGATATTAAATATTAGAATTTCGACTGGTCGGCTGATTCCGTCTACTTCCGCTAAACCTGGAAAAAGACCTCTGACATCGAGCGCATTTCTCCCCGACATAGAGGGAAATTGCTCCGCCGGATGCTTCGATAAGACAGTAGCAGGGTCAACATTTAGTAACAAACAACAACAGCTGCATACAATTTATCAAACGAAGGTTTTGAAATTGCTTGAATATGCAAGAAATAGGAAAGTAGAGGAAGAGAAAAAATGTTTCCAGGAGAGGTAGAGGAAAGAAACGAAAGGCAGCAGATACACTTGCAGAGTCAGCAGACACAATTAAAGAAGCCATACACTGGATGACGGTTAAGAACTATTTTTTTTAATTTTTACAATATTCACAAAACACAACACAACAAACCGAGGGTAAGGTTCGAAACTCATAATATGAAAATCATCAGTTTGCAGGAATTCCAACAAACACACGCTACTTGGGGAAGGTTTTTATGAAATAAATTTGACATGATCATAGTTTAGTACCCATATGTCAAATTTATTGTTGGGGCGACTTGGTCGGCGATGGCTGGTGTGTGACGATCAATTCGGTCTAATTCGGAAGTATTGCCTTGGGATATTGATTCGTTTGCCACTATGCCAACATACTGCTCGATTAGACTCACTCTAATCCATCTCACTTCGCCGTGTCAAACTGTACTTTTGTTTCTTGTCTTGCCTCTGTTATTTATGTCTGTGTATGATGTATATCAAGAGCCAAGTAAAGTTTATTTCAACAGTCGGGATCTAGCGACTAAATCTGCGACAGGACGTTCCACTGCTGGATTACACCACGTGTATATACGTGTTCCATACTTTCTGCAATGGCGTTTTGATGAATAAAAGTTCGAAACTCCTGAACGTTTTCCTTGTTGAGTCCCAACAATCCTGCTGCCACAACAATGTTGTGGAAGCCGATGAACTAACAGGACACAGTCATAATGGATACATAATGACTAACAAACACAATGTCTTTTAGGGAGCAACCATTTGATTGGGGGGGGGGGGGCGGAGGCTGAAAGATGTTTCTCTTGCAACTATAGTTTTATGTCATGTTGTGAGACAATCTATTTGTTTCTTAGATAATTGCTGACAAACTATCTATACTGACGGACGAAAGATAGAAGAAGCCAAACACTGGATAGAATTCTCAGTTCCAACTTGCACCTATTGCACGAGGATAGGTGATTAGATTGGTAATTGTAGGACTTTAGCAAGGATAAAGCAGACCAGAAGGTCTAGAGCAGCCCACCTTGAACAGAACATACATTTAGTCAGAATACAGGCCTCATGGCCAAGCGTACATTTACATGTAGTTTACATAAATATATACATATTACCAATGCGCAACATTATACATGTATTCATGTAGGTAAATTTCTCTCTAAGTAAATAACGAAACGTGTTATTAAAACAGTATTTGTTGTGGACAATGGCTGGTTAAATGTTTCGAAAGATGGATAAGTATAATAATATCTAGGTAAATATTACTTTGAGCATGGTATGGACAAACTAAAAGCCCACCCTGTAGTCGTTTTGAGGAGAAACACCAGATGAAGGGCCTCATTAAGCGATGCCTAAATTCTTATCGTGTGAAAGAGGAGTATAAGCCTTTTGTGTCAAAATGATTGGTGTCATTAGTAGATGAACATGTCATTCCACTCCCTAAACTTCAATTGATCTTGCATTATGGTGTTCTTGCGGGGGTTATTATAAAGTTTATAATAACCTTCTTGTGTCAAGTTTAGTTGAACCTTAATTCCCCTGAGACAAATCAGAGCCTCCCCCAGCTTTGAGGGGTTATTACGAGGAAATCAGTTACCTCCACAATCATGAACAAAATCAACCATAGGTGTTTAAGTATAAATGACAGCCTGTAACCATTGTTTGATCGGTGTTAACTAACGGCTTGTGCCATTTGTCTGATCAATGTTTATCTGAGAAACAAAGTTCCTTTGCACTAGGAATTTAACAATATTTTCCCTGTATGATGACCCCTACCAACTCGTGATTTTGGGGTACTTATGACAGTTGCGCATGTCTGTTATTCTGAACATGCGCACATGCTTCTGCGTGTTTGCCATAATTATCATAAAACACACCTTGGCTTTAAAATCGTGAAGCTAACGGCTTATACAAGTTCTGTTTAACCTCTGAAACCTGAAAAACATATCTCGAAACGTACAGTGTAATATGTCTTTTTGCTACAACTCGCCCTGGATCAGCGTTTGCTAGAAAATGTAATCATTGCATAATATGTGTATAAACGGCGCCATGTAATCAGTGTGTGATATTTTTATAAAAGGCGGCATGTAATCAATGTGTCATCTGTGTATAAACGGCGGCATGTAATTAATGTGTTTTCTACGTATAATTGACGGCATGTAATCAATGTGTGATCTATGTATAAATGACGGCATGTAATCAATGTGTGATATATTATGTGTAAACGACGGCATGTAATCAATGTGTGATCTATGTATGAATGACGGCATGTAATCAATGTGTGATCTATGTATAAACGGCGGCATGTAATCAATGTGTGATCTATGTACAAATGACGGCATGTAATCAATGTGTGATATATTATGTGTAAACGACGGCATGTAATCAGTGTGTGATCTTTTTATAAAAGTCGGCATGTAATCAATGTGTGATCTATGTATGAATAGTGTGATGTGTGTATAACCAACGGTCGGTAAGAAATGCGTTATCATTGTATAAATAACAATATACATGTATAATCAATGTATGATCTGTGTATAAAGCGAGGTATGTAACCAATGTGTGATGTGTGTGTGAAAAGAGGATGTAACCAATGTGTGATCTAAGTACAAACAGCGTTATGTAATCAATGTGTCATCTATGCATAAATATAAGTATGTGAACAATGTATGGTCTAAATATAAATGGGTGCAGGCTATAACGGCACCTGACCAAAATGAAACCGGCGAAATTGGCGATAACGGCACCAAATTGGTCAAATCGGCATCGCAGTTTTTTGGCGAAAACGGCACCAGCTATCAGTCATAACGGCACCGGTCTATATTGCATGAAATGGATGTATTTTATAATACTCAGTGGTGTAATTTATATAATATAATATAATATAATTGTAACACGTTTCGGCCTGCCAGGCCTCGTCAGTCCAGCTTGGCTGCAGACGTGTTGTAAACACAGTCTTGTTTCCGCTTCTTTAAAAAAAAATAAAAATTCTTTTTAATTTTTCATTTTGCCGTTGTTTTTGTTTTGATGGGGACGAGCGAACAGTCTTCAGTGTTAATGTTCGATTCTGTCTTTCAAAATGCACATAGCAGGTCCATGAATCAATGCAAGGTGTTACATACAGTGCGCCGATTAATTAATTAACTGATTACACTGATTGATTCATTAATCCACGAATTGCCTCCTCTCTCACTTTCAGGACCGTCAATGGTTTACTCCCCCTTTGACTACCCGCCGATTGGATTACTCTCCAATTTGACTGCACTAAAAATAATGCTCCCACATTGCCAAAAATGGAATAACTCATCTCACAAAAACAGTAACTTTCTTTTATTGTTTCTGGTCACTTTGAAATTTCTTAATGAGTAGAAGCCAGATTTAATCCCTGCAATACTTTATGACAACAACAATATTTTATTATTGCTTCTGGACACGCATACATGTACCCATGGTCAAACATACAAACGTTGATACAGTATTCTGTTGGAGTAGTGTGGTGTGATAATTACAAATAAAAGTTCAGTTTTTATGAATGTTTTAACATGTTAGCAAGGAATATAGTTTTTGTTTATTAGGACGTAGATTATAATATTGGAGTATAAATCTTTCCCTGGATAGCTTATCAAGTGGACATTCAAGCAACATATGAAATTTCATCTTCAGTTACATTATGATGACAGTGTTCACAGTAAAACTGATCAATATCAATAATATTCTTATTATAACGCTGATTTTGAATCTTTTGGTCACTAGAACAACATCTGAATTTAGTCAGAATACTAATCAAATCTTTATCTAAATCATTTGAGACGATATAGGACTCTGAATTTAAAGCAGATTTAACGTATTTATACTAATATTTATTTAAAAATGTTGAATTTTCAATTTTCCGATGCCAATTTTGACTATCTATATCACTGCATCGCCGTTTGAATTCTTTAATGAAACAGATCACATCGCCACAATCTTGGGCTATCCAGACATTATCCAAAACCAGTACTAGATAACAACATTCTTACATACATATGCATGTAAGACACCCCATTGGTTTTACCAGAATCAGCATATCTTTTTAACATGGTATAACAAGCATTAGGTTTTCTTAACTCTCACACACGTAATAATGGAGTAAATAAGTTGATACAAAGTGAGTTTCTGCCTGTTTTGCCTAATAGAGCACACGATGGGGTCTTCTTACCACCATTTAAAACTCTTTTCCTTGGTGTTTTTTCTATCAAAGACAAAACGAAAAGATAGCTATGCAAGACAAGAACACACATATAGAAAAGTGACAAATTATGTTTATTATCATAACTATCAAATATTGCTCTCTAATATATCATAATTACAATTAAACCATTTTAATTGTTCACTAATTTCATTATTTAAAATAAATATAGCAGGTGCCGCTTTGACTTGTGTGATGCCTTTATCGCCAATTTCGGCCGGTACCGTGTTAAATAGGTGCCGTTTTAGCTATAAATAGGGGTATATAACCGATGTGTGATCAATGTTCAGGCTCCAGCAAACACAGCAAGAGGGTTTTTCTTCAAGAAACAAATTTACAGTGATTGTTTATGGCATTTTGTCCAAATGTTTGGTGATATGTTTGTCCTTTTAGCGTAGGAACTGAACTTACGAGCCTCGTAGATATATCTAAGTCTTGTTCCTGCCTATGAGAGAGGAGCTGGTGGCAGACGGAGGGAGATCTGGAATTTGGAAGTTTGGAAAAGTTTGAATAACGTTTAAAGGAATCGAGTGTCATGAAATAAGCCCATAAATACAATACACACTTTCCATTAAATATAAATTGTCGTTAGATTCTATATTTGATCGGGCATCGGCGTCATCGAACCAAGTTTACTTAGCAGAATATTATTGTCTGCTCGAAATCCCGTTTTCAGACGCATGGGCTTTCTGTGTGACCCTTGTAAATCCTTCACAAACATTAGGGAACCTTTATCTTGCAGTAGTATACATAAATAATTCCCAATAACAATGATGCGCTCAATTTTGTGATCCCGACAATACCAAACACGTTCTTTCGTTCTTACTAACTTGTTTATACTCGTTTTGTAGATTATTTGTCCCGATGCATAATACAACATCCCCGAGTGAGCTGCCAATGTCAGCATCGGACCTCTCGCCATTGGAAGTGGTTTTGTTGTTCCGTTGTAGGATAGGGCTAGCAACGTGTTATCTTCTGTCAGAAATATCAAGGCTTGACATGGGTCTACAGCAATGCGATGAGGCGAAACAGAGCGTCTCAAATGACGTAGTCTTGTAAAGCCGTGGAAGCGTGTGTTCGTCTTTGCGATATACCTATTTCCAGTAGTCGTGACACATACGAAAATGATGAGATTTCGTGTTACGTCTTGTTGAAAATCATGTGCAGTGAATCCATACCTTGAACGGACATATGCGCCCTTCAAGTTGTAAAACTGAAGTTCATTCTCAGAAAAAAATCCCAACAGTATTTGTTTTAGTTTGGACACATATGTGACTGCTGCAACTCGTCCAATTAACTTGTCCGCGAACTGAAATTCAATTGTAGTTTTGTCCGACATCTTTAAAAGGCGGAATTGAAATTTATAACGACTTATGCTCTGTACAAGCAACATATCTTTCTCGGTGTCTTCTGTCTTTCTAACCTCTGGGAGTGTAACTGCTGCTGAAACACAATTGTTCATGATACATTTTCACGTTCACCTGTGAGCTATTTGAGATTTAACGTAGCTTTCGGCAATCTGTCATCCATATCACAATAGTGTCATCTATGCCACGTCTGTGTTTAGAGAGAGGTATCCGAGCGAGATTCGAACCAATAACCGCCACGTCTGGCACATTACTTGGCTGACACACCAACTCCTACGCCCTCCCGCTCTCTCGCGCCGCCAAGAAAGAAATTATACACCGAAGTTAATAAGACAGCTTTTTGAAATCTGGGAGAAAGAATTAATAATTGGTACGGTTAATGTAATATTCAAGGACATTTTCGAAAACGATCAAGGACATCATTATTTATCACATGTGGGATTATACACCCTGGAAAAGAGCTTTTCTGTTACTGTTTGGGTTCAGGGATTGGACATCTCGCCCTCCGGGCCAATCACTAGCACTAACGATCAACGATGTACACCACTCAAAACTGTCACAATGTTGTGGCGCAGGTGAAGAATTTTGTGTATTACCGTCGGCAATCCTGTCATGCTTCTCTCAGCCCCCTTGGGTCATAACTGTCCAACTAGCGCTGGGAGGTGTGTCTACACAGAGTATATTGATGATCCAACCACAAACGGCCCATCCATCAATTACTCAATGAAAAGTGTGGACACTCTCAGCGATCAGTGTGCATGAAATACTGTTTTCATGAATAAATCCTTAAAGGGACATAATCAAAGTTGCAGGTACGCCAATCGATGTTCAGAGCTTGTCTTTCTGTTGATAGAGCAATATAATACCGTGCTGTATTTGTTTCCTATGTTTTACACCAAAATGCACACAACTTGAGAGCTTATTTTGTCTCACGTTTTGCCGCTATTGCGCACTGCATTCGGAAGTTTGTATACGTATAAGCAAACATTAAACTGGCTTAAACGGTGATACGCCAAAACGATGACATGCGATTGGACGAAATGGTCACAATTAGACGAAACGGTGAAAGATATTTGGTCCAAACGGTGACACTTTTTGGATACAATGGTGACAACAAAAGATATATATATATATATATATATCCATCGATCATTACACTGAATTGTCCGTAGATTTTCGCCCAGTTTGGCGTGGCACCGTTATGGCATGTCACCGCTCCGTAAAACGAGTTCGTATGCAAAACCAGTGGTGGCCGTCAATCCAAATTTTTCGTTCGATAAAACATATCTACATATCATGTAATCATTTATGACAAGTCTTCTAATGTCAGGTTTACATTCGCGGATGATTCTTTGTTACTATAAGAGCGAATGGGACGTATTTTAGGTTTTTGACCGATTATCCAGACGCAACTTTGATTATGTCCCTTTAATAGTCGCTTCAAAGAATTAGGATTCCGGGCCCTGTTTCACAAAACAATCTTAGCGCCAAGTTGATCGTAATGTCCGCCACACACTGACACAGGGGACATCTGCTCAGCCAAATTTCATTCGTGGCATTTTGCTGAAGCACTTTGCTCTCGAGTGTGGCAAATTTAGGTAAAACTTTTTTTTAATCCGTGCACTTTCTCGCACGTATCAACCGTGTTTGATAATTTTTGGCACGAAAGCACTTTGCTTTCGTTTGCCATACAGGGAAGGAATATTTCATTCGTGGCATTTTGCTTAAAACACTTTGCTATCGTTTGCCACACACAGAGGGAATGTTTCATTCGTGCCAAACATTATCAGACACGCTTGATACTTGCGAAAAAGTGCACGAATGAAAACAAGTCTTTCGTAAATTTGCAACACAGGAGAGTAAAGTGCTGAGGCAAAGTGCCAGAACTGAAAGGTTGTTCAGCAGATTTCTCCCCTGTGCGGTGGGTATTGGAACCAAATTTCACCAGACCCTTGTAAAGTTAAAAACTCGACCTGAAGGACTTACGATCAACTTAGAACTATACTGAGGATCAAAAGAAAGTACACCGATCAGTTTTGGGAATGATATAAAAGGCAAAAACACAAAGTAATACCAAATTTTTACTTCGAAGGATTAAGCATCTGACGACATATCAACTCTGATATACACAATAATCACCATTAAATGTCAACAGGATCGTTCTCAAACAGT
>JAUELE010247467.1:0-11037 GCA_031471655.1 Diodora aspera | reverse complement strand
GCACATCACATTGCGCTATGGCTGAAATATTGCCCCCTGCAATGTAAAAATCCATTTCACTCACTCACTCACTTATTTGGCTTGACAACATAATGTTCAACACCTCATCGGCTTACCTGCATTTATTCCAAATATTGCGCGGTCACACGCAAGCCATGTTTCAAAACACCCCACTATGACGCACAGTACCCTCGACTTTGAAGTGATAGGACCTTGACTTCACATTGGGTGAACAGCATCTTTAGTGTCTTTGGCGGCAAGTGCCTGTGCATGCCTCAGAACAAAATGGTATGGCATGATCATTGGTGGAAGCTTCCTCTGCCTGTACTATTAATTCTTGGCAAGGTAGATTCTATTGAAATTAATCTTTTTGTAAATTTTAAGATTTGAGGTGAATTTTTTGTTTAAATTTGAAACATTTTTTAAGATGTCTTTTTTGATTTTTCAGCTACTCTGGGATGTAGTGCTAACCTGTGTTTACACAATTCTACCTGTGTGTCGTTGACAGGCGAGGCATCTACCTATAGGTGCAATTGTCAGCCAGGTAAGTGGAGAGAGATTTTGTACAAATAGCATGTGCATGGTCAAGTTGGTTATTGTCTTTCGTGATCTTGTGATGAGAAAAGAAGTGAAAAAATGGTGGAATTGTATGCCAGAAATTGTAAAATAGATTAAAGTGATGTGTTTATTTGCTCAGTGTCCACATTGCAATAAATATTTAGTTATTCCTCATATGTCATGTCTTCTCATCCTTTCTTCCTTCACTTACTCTTTCTTCTCCCTCTCCTCCTTCCTTTCCTTCTGGGACGCAGTCGTTAGCATGTCAGCCCAGCAATCTGCCAGCCTTGGCGGTTGTGGTTCTAGTCCCAATCAGACGTAGGGCCTGGGTAGCTCAGTTGGTAGAGCGTCTGCCTCACAACCGCAAAGTCGAGGGGTCGAATCCCGGCTGGGTCACTTTTGTTCGACTCAAACATTTGGTGCCCTTTGTACCAACCGTAGCGTTATGGTTGAAATATTACCCCCGCTAGTGCTACGTTAAATCACATTCACTCACTCACTCCCAATTGAACGCCTCTCTTTCAGCCCAGAGAGACAGGAGCCTCGACACTGACTTGATGTTGATGAAGCTGTGGTGATGTGGCTGAAAGATTGCCGAAAACCACGTAAAGCCCCAAATCACTAATTCACTCACTCCTTCTTTTACTCATTTCCTTGCTTCTTTCCTCTTTCCCTCCTTCATCCCTTTATACCCTCCTTCCCTCACAGGTTTTCATTCCTCTTGTTCTTTTTCCTTCTTTCCCTCGCTTACTCTCTTTCCCTTTCCTCCTTTCCTTCTCTTCCATTCATTATTCTCTCCCTTCTTCACTCATTCATATTCTTTTCCCTCCCTCCTACCTTTGCTTGCTCACTTCATACCTTCCTCGTCCTTATTTTCTTCCTCAATTCCTTCCTTCTTCCCTCCCTCCTTCACTCAATCACTCATCATTACGGTAGTCTCATCAGGTTTAAGTTCGAATCTCCGTCAGCTGGTGGTCAGCTTCCTTTCATTCATCCCATGTTTAGTGCCTTTTCTTGGTATGTAGAGCTCTACCAGATTGATGAAAATAACATTAAATCCAACATTAGCGTGTTGGCCCAGCAAGCTGTCAGCCTTGGCGGTTGTGGTTCAAGTCCCACCAGGGCACCTCTTTCAGCCTAGAGAGGCAGGAGCCCAGACACCAACCTGATGTTGGTTGAGACCCTTGTGATGTGGCTGAAAGATTGCCGAAAACCGCGTAAAAACCCCAAATCACTCTCACCCCCAACATCAGCACTTAGCCATACAGTTCTTCCTTGCTGTATCTTACACCTGTACTTTCCTTCAACTGCCAAATCCTTTTGTCTCATAAATCTGAATAATTTTAGCTACCATTTTTGGAAGTTAAGATTTTACAACATTCAGACTTTTATTTCCAGGCTATACGGGTATCAACTGTGAGACGGAAATGGACGAGTGCCGCTTGAACCCGTGCGACCACGGTCAGTGTATAAACCTGGTGAACAACTACAGCTGTAACTGCACTGGTTCAGGTGAGAACAAGATGGCCGCTAAATTCTATTGATTTATTGGAACTTTTACAGAAATTGTTTTCCTTGATTAACCAAGCAAATTTGTCCATTCTTTGTATGGCCGGCAGTTTATGTGACTGTTTGTATGGATTGAACGTTTTTGTATAATTGTTGCACAGAGAGCGCTTAAGGGCTATCATAATTGCTTGTGAATCAATTTGTTGTATACGTGTCCATATTATGCAGAATGAAGAGACGTATATATTTGCACAAACAAGAAGCGAAGAAGGCTGTGAACGAAAAGATCATGTACTACTTTGTAAAGAAGACGAGAGCATTTGATTGTTGTGTATCAATTATCCGAGTCCTAGAAAACAATATCAGGATTAAAAGAAGTTAATATTAATATTTCTCGTGTCTGATTCAGTGATATTGACAAACTATAATGCATTTCCAAATTAGAATATCAAAATTAAAATTTCAAAGTTAATATGAGATTTTTTTTGGTGCAGTACGATTTTATTAAATTATTTTTGATGATCTTCATACATTACAATATTTTTTCCAAATGTCAGAATGCTTTAAATTTATTTATGATTGCTTTAAATTTCCTGAAAAGAATTGTCAGTCCTTGAAAGTGTGTGTACCTTAATGTTATGAGTCTTTTTGAAGCATGGGGTTTCCTGTCAGTGATAGACGATATCTTTCCATTGTTTCAGGATACTCTGGTCCATCATGCAGCGAAGACGTGAATGAATGTGATCTCAGCAAGTTTTCTAACCCGTGCGGCACCGGAACATGTCACAATAATCCTGGAAGTTTCACCTGTGTTTGTCCAGAGGGGTTTGAAGGAATCGGATGTGTGGAGGTAAATTGTCTTCGTATCTTTACCTTTATCACTACTTCTCTCTGTGTCTTGGCTAGGTGAGGGATGGCACAGTGGTTGGCATGTGGGACCAGTAATCTGCCAGACTCGGCAGTTATGGGTTTGAATCCCACCCTGGCACCTCTCTTTAACTCTTGTACTACCGACCCCATGGGGCTTCCAGGGAGTGACTTGGTGTCACTTGGATAGAATAAGGCCTCAGTAACCCAATGCTTGTCGTACAAGGCGACTAAAATGGGGATCTTTGGCTTTCACTTTCTTACTATCAATCCTGTGTTGTCCCTTTTCCTGATGTGCTCTTGCACATCACATTGCGCTATGGCTGAAATATTGCCCCCTGCAATGTAAAAATCTATCTCACTCACTCACTCACTTATTATTACACCCAACTGACATTTGGCCAACAATTAGATATATTTTAATTTAATACTGTACTTTGGGGACAATAACTTTAAGATGACCAGCTTTTTTTCTAGGAAATATGATATTTTATTGTAGCGAAATCCAAAGAGCCTATATATTCCATTCTGGTTGCTGCTAAGATGTTACATTTAATCTGGGTTATCAAGTATAAGTGGCTAGAAATGTAACTAGTTGTTAACAAGATAGCATGAAGAGGTGAGACAGATTTTGTTCTTGAGTAGGCTGATAAGAATTTAGATAAGACCTAGTTGGAAATAGGAATGCTACTGAATTCACACCTATTGTTCTGATAATTTTAAAAGAGCATGCTTGTCTGTCACAAGTTTATCTTTGAATAGATAGTGTTGTATCATGATCTGGTTATGTTTGAGTTATATAACATTATAAAGATTAGGGGAAAAGGCGTGAACAGGAGCACACAATACATACTTGTCAGTTGTCTTATCTTAATAGACTACTCAAAAGAATTTAAGGGTCGAACCTGATATAAGCATAAACTGATATAATCGATATTTCTGTTTGAAGGTTTGTCGAAACTAGCCGTATGAATATATTTTGGGAAAGGGTGTTTTCAAACAATTTTGTTACTACTGAAAATTAAACAATTACCTTAATGGTCAGGGAAAATGCTGAAGGTTATTAAATTTCAGGAAAATTTGCATCGTATTAAAAGTTCCTCAAAATCTTAAATTCATGATGTGTCAGTAAATGCAGCATTTGCACTGTGTTCACGATTGTTACTTTAAACATGCACCTTTGGGCATGTGACTAGTCTGTCTCACAGACCCTGAATAACTAATTTTGTCCAATGCCAGCCTCAGTTCAGCAAGTCTAGATAAAACCAAATAAGCTTGTCTCTGGGCTGCTTTAGAATTAAAAAAATAAAAAAGTTTACAATAATAATATTCCAGAGACTAATAATTAGTGTGTAATAACATGTGTGCCAACATCATATCGTGTGGATTTCGGATGCACAGCTTCTTGTTAATAAAGCGCTGTTTTCACTATGTTTCACCCTAAACATCTTTTGAGTAGTATACTTAACCCGTATCTGTACTGTATGTCCTTGTAATTCAGTTGTATGGAGTTCCCTATAGGTCGTGTTCAATTGTTCACACTTTATATTGAGTTAGTATTTTGAGATAGAATTTAATGCCATTTTACTTCCTGGATGTTGACCGTATTGGCATTGAAATGTTTTGGTAATGTGAAGTCTCCCACCTTAAGCATGGACTCTCTTCTTTACTACAAAAGACTACAAAAGACGTGATCAATTGTATGCCTTCAAGGAAGGAGAGGTCAAGAAGTAAGACAGAACTTTATTAACTTTCTATAAAAGTTTTGAGATTTGAAAGTTAATTTTTCAACTTGGAGGGTACAAAGGTTTACCCCAATATTTGGGCTGTAAGTATAAGCAGATCACTGGCAGATGGTATGTGTACAGACTAGAGACAGCTGTTGTGCTGAGATTTGTATCAGTAGCTGTATATACGCCTGATGTACCATGATACACCTGGCTGTCCGCTCTGGCTAATAACAGTTTATGTCTCATGAATAATTCATTACAAAATGAATCAATCAATTTCAGCCCTGAAGGGAAATCTGTACTATTTGCCCTCATTTTGGGAGGGTGATGGTTCTGATGGTATGAATACGCAAACCAAGCATTGCAAATTTTAAATCTTTGATAGTCAAATCATAGCATAGTGTATGTTGATATATTTCTATGTCCGAAAAAACATTTAGAAGTATTGAAATATTAAGTGTATTTTGAGAAACTAGTGTATGATAAACGTTTTAAAGTATTGAAATAGTATATACAATGTACTTCAAGACAAAGTATGTGTTCTAAGACTTAAGAAGAATGCCAGTATTGATTGACATTTTGAATTATTCAATTTTAATGTATGGCATGACAAACGTTTTGTGAATATTACAGTGTTTTCAAGTTTATATAGATTTGTGCTGTGTAGTATTTAAGGAGTAATATTTTTTAAAGACTCTTTAAGGATTGAAGTTTTACATATTTTATTTGCTCCTTGATTGAGGTGGTCTGTGATACTGATCAAAACAAGTAAGGGAACATAGGTACACATGAGGTATTATGTTTCACTCATCATGCATTCTGGACATATTGCATATGTTACTTTCAAAATTAGTGATCTTTGATGGAGTAAGAATTCAAAAGTTTGGAAACTGCGACCAAAAAGTAAGTGAAAAATTCACAATTTTGAAAACTGCTGATGGTAACAATCAACATTTTTCGAATTTTTGGAAGTTCGAAATTTTTTAAGTTTTGTCGTAAGAGGGACTTCAAAATGAATTACACTTTAAGTGCCACTTTCCTCACAAGTACCTGTAAATAATCGGACACATCTCATTGAGACATGTAAGCAATTCATAAACTCTAGTATGTATATATATATGTATGTATGTACACCTCAAGAATGTCCGGTATTTCCGTAATGGAGATATAATTGTCACGGTATGACTCCCAAGTAGGTAGGAAGTGAGGATGAATATCCCAGCCCGCTACTATTTCCCTATCCTATATATTGTATTAATGTCAACTGCGATACCAGAGAGACCGATTGACAATGTTATGCCTGCCATTCAATTATATGTGGTGACAGTTATTGTAGTGACATAGTAGGGCCCAGCCTTGTGCAGTCTTGTTCCACATAATACCATCAATATTTTATTGTTTATAAAGGCTATGTAGACTTATTACAGGCTCTGAAATTTGCCCTGAGGAAATACAATGCCCGACTTGTCCGACCCGGTATAACACATCACCGGACAAGTGGACATTTTTTGTTTAGTTGTCTGTGGACAAGTACAAATTCCAAGATCAAATTCTCAATATATACAAATTACAAAATAAATGGTAGAATCTATAGTTGGAAATATTCGGACAAGTAAGTATTGTATTAAGTGAGAAAATTCAGTTTCCTTCTTCAGCGACAAGTTAGAAAAAGTGATATTTCAACAGCCCTATAAATTATTAACAAGTATCGTAGTGGAGATATTGATGTATAAAGACATATTTCTTTTAACAGATTTTGTGGTATACAGAACACTTGCATTCACTGTGTTTTCACAGAAGTCCTTTTCATTTTCTGTTTGGTTATTGAAATGCATATTCACATATGCAGTGTCTAGTTTTTCAGAAGCTCTGCATTGATGAACAATGCCATAGTAACCATTTGTTCATGGTGTTAAAATCAATCTCCTGCATGTGCAACAATAGAACAGTTGAATTAATTTCTGTAAGCTTATTGATTTGTGAATATTGTCAAGGTAGGATTAACATTGGTATTAGTATCAGATCACCTGGAATAATTTTAATTAATTAAATATTAAAAGTACATGTTATGCTGACAGTGGGTGTGTGTGTTTTATCTCAGAGACAAGATAAATAGGAAAAATACACTCATGGAAAGAAAGAAAGGAACACTTACTTGGAAACATTGTTAATTAAATAATATTTCAAGTGTTTCATATTGATGGAGTTATCCAGAAACATAAAAAAGACACACCAGATACTGACAGTTCATATGTTTCATGGCCGATTAAAATACACTAACTGTTCAAAAGGCATTTTAAGTAAATCTAAAATACCTTATACCAGTCTTCGTGAATAATTTTCATCACCCACAGGACATTCGGTCCTGCATGTTGGAAGTTTGTGTCTGACCGGAAGGCAATTCACAGGACTGAACATTGATACAGTACTAAACTACTCATGGTAGAGATATAGGTAGTCTGTCTTCCAGACCGTGGAGCATTAGAAGTTTCCTTTCACAATTATTTTATCAAAATGAGTTGTGAATAGTTGTATCAAAAATCAACAAGTATGTCAGGATTTACTTGACCCTCAGCACCAGACATTCAGGTCTACATATTGAGACATTCTGTCAGCCTGGAGGCAATTTTACCGGATTTGTCCGTCGATCAGATGTTATTCGTGAAGTCTGTAATACCAGTATATACCTTCATTCCCTTATTTGTTCCCATGTGTATACAGTAAACCTTGGTTGGTCTGTTCTCTCAATGCTTTCCAAATAGCTCGAGACAATGCTTACTTTTAGCATGCTTAGACCAGCTGTGCTGCCTTTTGTTGGTTTAGAGTGCCTTAATTTTCAAATAATGACACCGCTTCCAGACGTATTTAGTCTGTTTACCAAAAAGAGAAAACAAATATTACAAGTAAACAACTTGACTGGCCTACTTGTGGGCTCTCTGCGTAATGCTCCAACGTTTGCCTTTCATCACGGCCAGTTTTTGAAATGTTGGCCACATGTTAAGATCTGTGGTTTACGAATGTGCTAAGTTTGAGACTTAGTGTTACTTGAGTTCAGCCCACAGTTAGCTTAACTTTCCTGAATGAATTGAGTTTCCATTCTTGCACTGCACTGTATGGAGCATGTTGTAACTTTTACCGACAGGTATATTGTATACTAAGCCATGTGCATCTTTAAGTGACTTACTGTTATTTAGCAAGTAAATTCATATTCACAAGCATTTTGTTGATAAACACATTTAGAAATAAATATTAATTTTTGTACTAGATTTACATATATTAAATATTTGACTTTTGCAAACATTAAGAACCTCAAGTATTTTAATTTCATATAATTATATTTTACATTTAATGATTTATAATTTTTATTCATTGAAAAATAACTTCTTAAAGGTAATTTCATATGATATAGTATGTACACAAAAGTAATTCTTTTAAGCTGTCAAGAAAATAAGTGGACAATTTGAACACTGGTTAAACAAATATGAGACAGTTATATGTGCATAGTTGTCAGCATACTTAAACAACAGTAAATTATGTATAATCCTGTTTGTCTTCACTTGGCAGCAGAGCTTGAAGACTAGCCTTGCTTTCAGGCTATACTGTAATATATTTACTACATATTCAGTTCCCCATAATAAAATTTTAGATAAGGTCATGGTATATGTGAAGATAGTTTATTTGTAGATGATATTTTTTAATATTTAAAAAAAATGTGAAGAACTAAGAGTTTCCTCAGAGACTTGTGCAAGTCTACTTGAAGACATGATGAGTTAATTGCAAACACTGAGGTAAGCTAAGCCATAGGTGACCTTTGTGACCCCATAAAAAGAGAAACCCTTCAGCTGATAGAGGGTAAGCAGTGGTCAAGTGGGATAGATGGTCAAGTTATCTTTGATGATGTGAATCCAACAATAGAAACCTTTGAGGGTCATAAGCAATGTCCTTTAGGTCATGTCAAGATGCTGGCATTTTCAGATTATCTCATGTGTCACCATCCATGGCCGAGTTCCTGGATTACTTAACTAGCTCAGCTTCTTTGATTAGTATTTTGATTTATTTTTATGGGCGTGGGATTGCGCAGTGGTTAACACGTTGGCCCAGCAATCTGCCAGCCTTGGTGGTTGTGGTTCGAGTCCCACCCAATGACCTCTCTTTCAGCCCACAGAGACAGGAGTCCGGACACCAACATGATGTTGAGAGACCGTGTTGATGTGCATGAAAGATTGCTGAAAACTAAGTAAAACGCCAAACCACTCACTAATTTATTTTTAAACAGCTTAACTTTAGGTTTTGGAATTAAGTTACTTCAGAATTACATCACTTGCAAGTTCCAATAAAATAAAACAAGACTAAATTAAAAACATTTAAAAAAATTATTGATGCCAGTTGTAAGTGCCTTCTTTTATATTCAGATTGCTGGAATTACACTTATTCTAAAATGGGAATATTTAAGGACATTTGACTTGTCAAAATGATGGACGAAATTGACAAAATTTGAGTATGAAGTTGGTATTTGAGGAGAACTGTTACAAATTTCTGCATAGAGACATTGCCGTCCCAATAGCAATCTTGTTAAAGGTCACAGCACTGTCATCGGTTGCAGAGGAACAGTTAACAGGCCGGCTTATCAGGATTATCAGGAGCTGAGCTTCCTTTGGTGACCTGCTAAAATTAATCCCTCAGTGGGAAAGTTATGAGAATTATATTGCCGGAGTTATGAGAGTTATATTTTCCTTGGCAGATGAATGAATTGAACTTTCAAGTGTTCTTGGGCCCGGCATTTGTAGGCAAGGCTGAAGTCAGTGTGACATGTGAAGTGTTACATTTGTTTTTTGCATCATAAATGAGGGAGGGTTATTGACTCCCGGCTGAGGTCCTATTGTCGAAGGGATTTCGATGGAGTCTGTTGTTTGAGTGAGTAAGTGCTGTACCAGCTGGCATAGGGTATTTCATGATCTGTCAATTGCTCGCACAACCAGAGTTGTAAAGAGTTGTAAATGACATGACAGCAGATCAAATTTAGGATAAATTATTGAAACATCCATGGATAGAGAATTTGCAAAACAGTATTTATGTTTTTCAACTTGAACCCCTGATATAACAAAAGAACATTTATGAACTGCTTTCCAATGGTTAAACTTATTCAATCCAAGAAACAGTTCATGATTGAAGTCAGTTTTATTAGTTCAATTTAAAATTGTTTTGCTTTTAATCAGCAGGGCCGGTTTCAGCAACTGCAGGGCCCAATTGGAGGCAACTTTGGCAGGGCCCATTCAGGGATTAAAAAGGACAGACCCCACAGATTTTTGTCAAGACCCTGAGTCAAGGCATAGATTTGGTGCAATCGGTCCAATAGGCCTCAAATCGGCCTTGTTTATTCGTCTAGTTTATCTTTCAATTTTTAAAATTGTGAAGTGATTTGGTGTTGGTTGAAAAGGGGAGGCAGTGAACATATGTGTGCCAGTTAATTGTTATCAACAAAGGTGTCAAACTTGCAGGCATATTATCATAGGTGCAAAGCTGCAGGTAAACCTCTGGTGGGATATAAAACCTGGCAGGTGGTGTTCTAGGGAGGGACCAATCTAACAAGGTTGTGGGTTATCTTATGCAACAGCTGGCACACCTTTGTACATGAGGTCTGCACAGATGTAAATAATTGGAGGGGTTATGTAACCTTGACACATGCTCTACTATGAAGAGGGTTGGTAGGTTGTCATAATATGCATTTGAGAGGCTGGAAATGCCTTGAAATGATAATAAAGTGATTATTGTTTTATTGCATGGCAGTTACTTTAATGACTTTATACACTGAAAGGCTTGGCATCCAAAGGTTGATGGACAGGTTATTCAAAGTGTGTTGCCATTACTTGACTCAAAGAGAAGAAAGACACCAATTAGTATTCTGGTATACATATATTTAATAAATAGTTTCTTTATTAATACAATTTATTGTGGTATTTATATGTCATGCTACAATTTGATTCAATGAAGACTGCCAAGTTGCACAATTGTTAAACCAACACTATAAAAAGCTTATCCATTCTGCATAAACTATATACCTGCCGAAGGGGGAGATCCAGCGTGAAAAAGGGGGGATTGGGGTTCCAAAGGGGGAGTTTTTCTAAGACTGTTATACATACCATAGTGATCTACAAACAAATTTTAAAATACTTTGACCCCCAAAAAATCTGGAGATTCAGTAAAATGAGCAGGAAGGGGGAGGCAGATAATCGTGAAAATCAGGAGTCTCTCACCTAAATCAGGAGTCTCTCACCTAAATCAGGAGTCTCTCACCTAAATCAGGAGTCTCTCACCTAAATCAGGAGTCTCTCACCTAAATCAGGAGTCTCTCACCTAAATCAGGAGTCTCTCA
>JAUELE010247456.1:0-11037 GCA_031471655.1 Diodora aspera | reverse complement strand
CTGTATGCAGACTGGTACGCCAAGGGTTCCTGAGAAGTATTAGCGGATCATGAAACCCTTGGCTAGCGAAGATGGATCTCGAGAGGCATACGAGTCCTCTGCCAAGTCACGGAAAGAGACGAGTAGCTACGATTAGACTCCGACATGCGTCTGTAAACAATTCATCGTCACACCTCCAGCAGTCACAATATTGATCCAATATGATGAATCTTTGTATCTTTCGGGCATAACACTATAGTGATATCGGAAATGAAAAAATAAATTTGTTTGCCCCTTAAAACTCTACACGAGCGAAATAACAACCATTACTATGATATATCGATATAACAGAAGTTACACAACCTAGGATTCTTAAGGAAATCAAATTGTCCTATGTTTCTCAATTATAAAAATTGATAATTCATAGCTCGATTCGTTGTCGCCTGCCTTTAATGTGCAAACTATCTGCTGTATTTTTTCAGTTCCGACATTACTTCATTTCGGGATTGTATTCGAGCTCTGTGACCCTAAGGTGAATATGACAGGAATGTGTGGTGTATTAAAATATCACCTTTGGTCAGTTTGAAGCTTTTCTATTAAAGTTAAGGGGTTGAAACTTGGTTTGTACCTGTTAACTCATTTTATATATTTTGATAAATGACATGGTATTGACCTTTGACATGACTGCACCCATACAACTCTATTGGAACGACGTCAACCTCTAGCGGTCACCCATATTGATCAAATGCAATAAACTTGCTGTGCAGGATCTTTATAACATAAACTAGTGTGGGAATGGATTTAGACCTATTACCCCTCGAAGTGGACGTGGCATACTGAATACCTGTTATTATCCTCACCACGAAACTGGAGCGGGATATAGGAATGGGTGCTGTCCGTCCGTCCGTCCGTCCGTGATTCTCAATACTGGTATTTGTTCACAAAACATTGTATGTGCAGCAAACTAGTGGTCTAGTTGTTGCTTGTGCTGTTTAGAATTTTCTTTTTACGTTTTCTGGAAAATAAGTTCATACTTAGTCTCAAACGTCACACGTTCAATATTTTCTTTCGCAAAACTTTGTTACTGTATGAATCTGGTGGTATAGTTGTGGCTTAGAATGTTCTAAAATGGCTTTAGAATGTTCTAACTTTGTATTTTTTACGCTTTCTGGAAAATAAGTTCCACTTATTCAGAAAAGAAGGGGAGGCTCGTTTATGGACTACAAATCCTGAAGCGTTCCACATTTCTTCACAGGACTGTGTATGTACATCAGGGCCAGTTGTGCCTTTCACTACTAGGTATTTTTCAAATTTTGTAATTTTCAGTTGCCGGGGCAACAACTTGAACTCAAAAGGTTAAGGCTCGTTTTCAGACCATAATTTCAGAAACATTGTGTGTATGGCCCCTCAGTCCTGTCTTGACAAACCGTGATTTTTTATTGAAGATCAATAAACAAACTTTTGGTGTTCGCATTTTCAGAACATTCCTGTACATGCGGCTTCAGTTACCTAGCCGGGAAAAAAATCCCGGGGAGGTCCCTTGGACGCCCCCCTCCCCGCAACCCCTCCAGAACTGGATCCGTTTGAAGTTTCGATTTACTGAATCATCAATTCCATAGTGAAAGATTTCGATTCGGAAACCGGCACAGGGAACAAATATTGTGAATCTCTGTTTTAATGTTTCACAACGTCAATTCAATTTGGAGATAAGTGAAAGCACTGTAAACCTCCAATCTTGGTAATCTAATGATAAACGAAGAAGGAAATTAATTTTGTTTCAGACCAATTTCAGTTTGTATATAGGAGTTCGAATCACTGATTGGTCAGTCGATTTATCAAAAAAATGAAAATGATGTTTTTCGTACTCCTGGGGTATAATTTAGTATAATATTATACCCATGGAGTACAAAAATATAAAACGGGCGAATTTCGCTAAACCAACTTAATTTCTCGGTAATTTTAGCCTGCAAAATCGCGAAAATGTTTAGAAAATAATGCAAACATAATGTTTTAATTTTTTCAAAAGTCGACTCACCAATCAATGATTCGAATCCCTGTGGTTTTGTACGTTTCGGGCTCATTGTAAATAACCATAATGAACCTAAAATGTTATCGGTGTCGCAAGCCCACGTGTAGTGTTTACGTTCAAAAGATGTCAAATCTTGGTGGACATCTCAAATCCAAGCATAAAAAAGTCTTGCAAACATCATGCAAATGTTGCAAATGCATGTCAATACGGCTTTAGTGATCCTTGTATATAGGTACACATCGGCTCCCCAACTTGGCTAGATTCCATACAGGTGTCTCTACAGGTAAAATGTCAGGTGTTAGTAACACCTGTCACAAAAACACGGGCTCTGTTACCTGTGTTTACCTAAGGTAGGGGCAAGGTGGTAAAAATTTCATTAACTAAGCAAATGCGAGATCTGTGTTCGTCTCGAGCGTAAGCACTACTTTTCGTTGCGCAATGCAATACGAGGTGGTAGTTTGGTCGTACCCGCATGTAGTGCGTCGTCTTTAAGCCTTCTATAAATTCCAGATTCTTCCAAGAATGTACCGCGGGTGTCGATGTTTGCCAACAGAGGTTTCAGTGTCACGTGACCTCTCTGTACCCGATGATACGCTGTGAACACCCGTGTACGGAGCCATTTCGCTCTATACTTCTCTACCCTACACGGTACCTGGTGGGTTTTCACGGCAACATTTCCGAAAGTAGAAAAAATAAAGTTTGCCAGTTTTGCAGTTAAAGGGACATGATCAAAGTTGCATCTCCAATACCGAACAAAAACTGAAAACAAGTTCAAATCTGTCTGATTACAACAACATGAATTCTCGGTGGGAGAATGCCCTTGGACTTCCCCACAACTTTTAATTCACATCTAGACATCTGGATTTTTGTCACAGTAGATGAACTGTAAGGAGGGGAGCGCCATAATAATAAATGAATATGACTTCTTTCATAGCGCCAAATTCCGGACAGGACCGCTCAGTGCGCTGACAATAATATAGAAAAGTTAAATGAAGCTTAGGAAAAGTCAATTAGCTCTGGTCTTGAGGGCATTCTTGAACGGCAGGAGTGAAGTTCGGGTCTTTAAAAACATTGGTAGGGCGTTCCATTAAACTGTAGCACAATGGGCAAATGATCTGGTTCCAGCCCTCGATTTATTCCTTGGAACCAGAAACTTTAGCTGATCAGCAGATCTCAGTGACCTAGTGGGTCTACACTGTCAGGAGATTACACAGATAGGATGGTGCCGAGTTGCAAAAAAGCCCTGATAGGCGAAACAGAGTATCTTGAATTTGATTCTGACTTCAGCAGGAAGCAAATGCAAGTCCCTGAGCACAGGAGTCAAAAGTGCAGACTTAGGTACTCGCTTGACAATCCTTGCACCCCTGTTTTGAAGACGTTGTAATTTCATAAGTTGCCCCCCCCCCCCCAACATGAACCACTCCTGTGTTATTTTACACATGTATAATGTTCCCTAGTTTAATTGACGAAGGATGATACCTAAAGAAAGTGCAAATGTGAACCAGCAGTTTGTGAATGCACTTCCATATGAACAACCTATGCTTACAAGAAATACTGATTCCTTCTTTGTGAGATACAGAAACCCAATCATCCCACAGAGAGAAAATATTTTTCTGGCGGCCGCCAAATGATTATCTGGCAAACAGCACGCGCTCCCTAATCCCCACCTCCCCTAAAGTTTGGAAGCATAACGAAAGGACTTGTAAATTGCTGTTTTAATATGTTTTCTGTGATTTTTTAGGGTACGTGGTCAATGATATCTTTTGCAAGAAACAACCTTTGAAACGATAAATATACATGCAATTATTATGTACGGATAATGCACTAAAGATATAGTATGTTTGTCGGTTTAACAACCTCGTGAATGCTCTTATCTATTTTGTGACCCCCATGCCAGAAATTAGAAAAATATGCATTCTGAACTAAAGGTTCTGTATGGTCTGGTACGGAGAGCTAGGTTGGCTTTGGTTGACAAGATGAGCTACTGTACTGGGTGACACTATCCCTACATACGGAGCTTTCCACGAGTTAGCTCCCCTGCATTCCACCTAACTTCTTGGACATTAATCGGCGGATGAAGCACCGAGGCCTTGAAGTCCGCTGGCTCACAACAAACATGCCTACGAGAACTACATGTTGCACGTTTAAGAAATATTATCAGTTAAAATGGGTTAATTGTCAGTTTAGCACAAACAGTTGACGATTAATACAGCTGAAAGTCATTTGCAACTACTTGCATATATTTGGCAACAATATTTCTTCAAACATTATATTTGCGAATGAACGTATCGTTGTCATGGAAATTTGCTTTGCGTCGCAGAGTTACCTCCCTGCAATGACTACTGTCAAATCATCACAGTCGAATCCAAACAGTCGAATCATGTTAGAGATGCTTATACGCCAAGGGCGCATAACTCCGAACTCAGAGTAACCAACCTGAATGACACAGCTGGCGGTAAACTGTATCAGATGTATGAACAAAGGCACTTTCCCAAAGTGATACCATTGGCACTGCATGAAAGATCTCGATCGTGTATATTGGTGATAGTTCTCCGACCAGGAAGAGCGTTATATTCTACGACCAAGACGCAGGCCCTCAATTTGCGAAACCATATAATCGTTACGACCTCCTAAACAACGTTTTACCATGTCTTAACGTGTTTACCGTTACAAAAAGCCCTCAGCAGTCTACACGTGTTACAAAAGGCCTAAACAAACGACATCTAACCCTTGTTGCATCTTTACGATATCCTAAAGTTTCGATGGATTACGTACACGTACTACAACTTAGGCCTATACGTGTACACCCAACAAGTACGTAAGATAGTAAATGGACACCAGCTTGGAAGCAAGAGCATCTCCTGACCGTTGTGAAGCGCCACAATGTTACATGGTTCGGACATGTCAATCGCAATGACTCCTAGCTAATATATCTGCCAAGTGTGTGCACAGCGGAAAGCAAGCGCCAAAGAGGCCTACAACGCAAACTTAGTTCAACAATGTCAAGGAGTGAACCTACCAAACCGTAACATACTATTACGAACATTCGTAGACCGGGATCGATGGATATCCCCGTCCGACCTCTCCAATATGGCAGGGATTGTACCAGCCGGGGGGGGGGGGGGAGGTCGGGATACAGGCCCCTGTCGGTTGAACTTAGCCCCTCTCCCCCCAATTCGTCAGGGAAAATTTTGGAGAAAATGTATGTTATTGTGTTATTTGAAAATGTGTGTATTTGTCGGGGATTTCAGACTCCTTGTCGGGGACAGCATGGCATCCCTACGACGCCAGTCAAGGGACGGGTTATGTAAAGTGTCGATGCTTTCATAAAACGGGGACCAGATTCTGGAGGCGGACGCTTTGGCCTCGCTCACACTCTGATAAACGGGTGCAGAAATGTGACGTCAAGAAGTCAAGAGCTGTCTTAGCTCGGTAAACACTAGCCGGCCGTTAGGTTTACCTCAGGATTACCCAGTCAGTGTGGCGGTTGCAAAGCCACTCGATGGCGATTAGCGAAAATTTGCCTGGAATCTGCTACTGGAATATCTTATATGTCGTTGTGGTTGAAACTGTACACGTCTTACAAGTCATATCTACAATCCTGTTTCACTATAGAAACCTCTGTCATGCTCATAGGCTATACAGTGAAATCCTGTTAAGTAAAATCCGAATAAGTAAAAACTTCTAATAAGTGTTTCTAAGGGCGTGTTTCAACTTTATTTATAAATAAACTTTATATATAAATAAACTATATTTTGAGGATAACAATGTGATAGGGACTCTTTGGGGCGACAGTCTTCTCAAGGTTGAAGCAGTGTCCCGGGCGACAAAAATGCAAACTTTATTTTTGGCGGAACTAACCGTGTTCCATTTTTTTTAATTGCAAGGACGGTACAAACACGTAGATGAGATGGATGATAATGAATAATGATTATGTCGCCATGGTTATCCTTTTTCGGAGTGGGACTACGTGACTGGTACATGCTCCCGCTTGCTTTCAGTGGATCTATCTCGGTTTCCCGAGCCTGGGGTACATGACACCAGCGGCGCTTTTCAGCTGTCATGCAAACTTTATGTTATAGAGCCTCGTGATGCTATGCAAGTACATAATTAAATGACTGTAGGGGTTTCCCTTAAGATAAATATTTTTCGGGATGGATGCAGTAATGTGTGTATGGGGGAGGGGAGGGGGTCAAGAATTTATCCTGTTTAGATGTTTGTACACGCGATTTTCGGGCTTTTGAGTTCTTAAGATGTAGCAAACATAAGTGGCAGCCCCTTGGTTCAGCACCTGACTTTACAGCTTTGGGTCTCACAGTATGACGGAGATTCTTATCGCCAAGGTTGTTTAGAATATTTTGATGGTAAGTAAGTATATTTCACAGGAATGGACTTTAGCATAAGTAAGTTCAGACTCTCACAGTATGGTGGAAGCTCATGCAGTTGTTTTGGAACCTCGTGATCGTAAGCAAGCATCTCAGGGCAGGGCTTTTGCATAAGGCAAATAACCTACAGTTCTGGGCTTCACAATATGGTGGGGACTCTTAAACCCATGTTGTTTCTTAACAAAACAAGTACATTTTTAGGGTAATATTTAGCATTAGGTAAATGACATATAACTTTGAGTCTCACAATATGATGGGGTTCTATGGTTTAGAATTTTGTGATAATAAGGAAGTACATTTCTGAGGTTAAGGCTTTGATACACAGTAAATGATCTGAGGTTTTGTAGTCTCACAATCTGATGCAGCCTCTTACAGCTATGGTGTTCTAGAATCTTTTACGAGAAAACGACTTAGTATTGACTTAGTATTTTTCACAGGAGCTCCCCCAAAATGTCAGAATTCAATGTCGTACTCATACTTCAAGCGTCACTGACACATTTTCATGACGTCATCCATCTGGTGCGCGGCTGAGCCTGAGAAATCCTCATTAACACGTGACGATGTTCTTCTCTACGCCCTCTGTTTTCTTCTGAAAGTAAATATTTTACCTCGGCCTGACCTGAGCCGTTTGCCGAATCCACTCGATCTAACCCTGTCTTTGTCTAATGCGTCCCCCGCTTCTTAGAGTAAAGGGTTCAGGAGAAACCAACAGAATGTCCCAGTCATTATCACCGCCAGAGGGCAGCACGGATGTCACAAAGGTCATCCCAGGCTTTCGGATGACTTGATGGTCTTCATTCAGTGAAGTCCGGTGATAATTAGCTTCACACCCAGAGGGCGGATCAGTTTACACGGGGCATTAGTTGCCCGGTGACCGCCTTCAGTGTGACTTTTTCTCCGCACGTTGATGGCATAGATTAGGGGAAACCTCGATGACCGCTCCGTGTCTTGCATTTTAAGGGATGTCCAAAATACCGACTAGAGCTATGCAGCCAACCTGAACACATCAGGTTTTTTTTAAAGATTGACAATGTCAAGTTTTACAATCGTAATTCAATGACTTGTGAATCTAAATGCCATCGATATAAAGTAAGGTGAGTTGGTCTCGGTCATCGCACACAGGTCATAAGCTTGAGAGGTTGAGATACGTGCTGCCAAACGCTCAAATAGATCTGGTGCTGTCTGTGTGAAATATGTAACATAAACTGTACATCATAGATTGTAAAGTGCCTAATCAAACGCCGTATTCCCGTGGCCCAGGCAGATGCAGAAGGATATATTTTCAATTTTCAAATAGCCAGCTTAATTCCAAACCTTCCCCTGAGGGTTAAACGAAGCATGAGCCGAATGCGTTATTCGCAAGTGTAAGGTTTCCGAAGGTTTAAACATATTTTTAAGATTCTGTCAGAAAGTTCGGAATGCATTTTTTTTCTATTTTACGGGTTCACAAAATATATGAGTCTATTCAAGAAACAGTAAAAGCGATAGCAATGTAAAGTTAACCTTCAAGTGTCTGATAGTAAGTTGGAAGTTGCAAAGTGTGCAAGATTGTACACATTAACGACCGGGGCAATAATATGTAGCGTCTTGGGCGTGCACCTGATGCTTAGGGACGTGCTTCTCTTCTTTCATGAAGCACGGGCTCTAAATAAGCAATGGATACGGGTTGAATGAAAAATGTTCTTTTTAGTGATCTAAAATATATGATGGAATGTCCTGTTTTATGTTCTCTAAATGATGGGACGTATCTTTTGTGCATATGAAACATCTAGTTTGCCACCTTATGCATATTTAGGTGTATACAGAAATGAACAATCTACTCTTATCAGTATGACATTTGGGAACAACCAAAGAATAACTTAAAATGTCCTTGAAGTGTCCTCCTACGTCCGGATCACGCCAAGGACATGGGTTGATGGTCAAAGAAGAGTCAAGTTTCTATACTGAGGCTTATCCGCAGGCTTTAAAGAAACTGGCGTCAAAGAAGACCTTTTATCGTCTGCTCTCATGTTCTGTGAGAGGGAGGGGAGGGGTGGGTGTGTGGAGGGGTATATCGTTTCCTTCTCTGAGAATCCAAAAGGAGGACTGGAAGTCAGAAGGGAAGGGGGCCGAAAAAACTCCTGATACAATTCCCGTACTGTCGTCTGCTCGGTCACCGTTTTAGGCGGGGCCAGAATCAAAGATCTGCGGATGCCATCGCCGACATCAAAATGATTCGCGTGAAAGTAGCTGAGGTTCAAACAATATTTAAAACATCTGTTCATGTGCCCTGTTGGTGGAATATATAGTCAGCTGATCTCATCGTTCACTTCAAAATGGTGCATGTGAGAGTAGCTGCTTGAAGTTCAAACAATATTTAAAACTTTTTTCCATGTGCCACTGTTGGTGGAATATATAGTCAGTTGATGCCATCGCCCGCTTTAAAATGGTTTGCATGAAAGTAGCTGCATGAAGTTCAAACAATATTAAAAACATGTATCATGTTCCATTTATGGTGGAATATATAGTCTGCGGATGCCATCGTCCGCTTCAAAATGATTCGCGTGAAATTAGCTGAGGTTCAAACAATATTGAAGACATGTTTTATGCGCCCCTAGGCCTGTTGGTGGAATATATATATATAGTCTGCGGATGCCATCGCCGACATCAAAATGATTCACATGATAGTAGCTGAAGTTGGAACAATATTTAAAACTTTTTTCATGTGCCCCTAGGCATGTTGGTAGAATATATAGTCTGCGGATGCCATCGCCGACATCAAAATGATTCACATGAAAGTAGCTGAGGTTCAAACAATATTTAAAACTTTTTTCATGTGCCCCCTGTTGGTGGCATTTATAACCAGCGGATGCCATCGCCCGCTTTAAAATGATTCGAATGAAAGTAGCTGCATGAAGTTCAAACAATATTTAAAATATTTTTTATGTTCCCCTGTTGGTGGGATTTATAGTCTGCGAATATCATCGCCGACATCAAAATTATTCACATGAAAGAAGCTGAAGTTCAAACAATATTTAAAACATTTTTATGTGCTCCGGTTGGATGTCATCGCCGACTTCAAAATTATTCACATGAAAGAAGCTGAATGAATTTCAAACAATATTTAAAACATTTTTCATGTGCCCCTGTTGGTGGAATATATAGTCTGCGGAAGCCACCGTCCGCTTTAAAATGATTCGCGTGAAAGTAGCTGAATATAGACCTATATCGGATCTAACTAACCTTTACCATTCAATTCACCTTTTCGTCAACCCAAGGATGTAGAGCTTTTTTCCAGCAAATATTTTCTCTGATGTCAAGTGTTGTTGACTCGGAACTTAAAAGAACTAAAGAATTAAACATCTAAATTAGATAAAGACAAAAGTTTATATTAACAAAGTTTAAGTACAAAGTTTAACCTCAGCGTAAAGTTTGTCTCGCAAACAAGAACATGCTTTTGGTCATTAATTACCACGGTAATTGCTCCCATGTCCTTGCAAGAATTTCTTCAAAAGAACCAAAACCATCTGGATTAAATAACGTAAGCGATCCAAGAAAAGTAAAAGTTGACTTACAGTTAAAACACAAATTTGTCCATTCCCTAACGATTTAAACCTTAAATAAATTAAAAGTAATGATAGCCCTTAAAGACCTTTGTAATCCGCAGCGTGCCCCAAGGGAGGGCCAGAATTTAAATTGGAATGTAAACGCTTCCGCCAAAAAAGATTAATGAAAGACCGTAGTACATATATACTTCACAAGAGTGGCCCGTTTAAATTAAAAGACGACACTGTGTTCCAGTGCGCGTGCTAGCGACGTTTGCTTGTATAATGTAGATTAGTTTTTATTTAAACGACAAACCCCACCTTCAACAACGACGCATGAGTCATGACCGACGTTTTCTTGTGGGCCATAGGGGTGCATCAGGCTACATCCGGGTAATATGCTAAACATCGTCTTATTTACCGGTCAGCGCTGTTTTAGTGGTATGCCGTATGTCAACCGAGTAATCCCCCTTGATCACGCTTTCCACCATTCTTAATTGCTTAGTACGTTTGAACTTGTAACGGATTCGAACAAGCAAAAAGATTACCAAAGAAAGAGCAAACGAGAGTATGATAATGATGGCAACATTTTTAGCCGATTTCTACGATTCTCTTTTATTGTGTAATTCGAAGTTAGTTCAGACCACACATCTTGTCCATTGCATGTTCTATGACAGGTCGGGGCCCGAATGAGGCACTTAAGAATGTACAGTTCAAGGCCCTGTTTCACAAAACGATCTTAGTTAGGATCAATCGTTCTGACTCGGTTAATTATAAAACCAGCGCCACAAACATTTGTATATACATGTAGATCTATTTCTTAAAACAATCTGGGAGTGATTTTAAGACATATAGTACAGCTTGTAGTTACTTTGTCAACTGAAATGATGGTTACAACTAGGTTTAAAAAGTCGATCTTAAAAGTCAACTTAGCGCTAAGATTGCTCCGTGAAACAGGACCCTGGAAGTATAGGTGTAGGGGGGGGGGGGGGGTGCAGTGACCGTTACTCCTCTGTCAAGGTTTGGGCGCGGGGTGGCGCAGTGACCGTTACTCCTCTGTCAAGGTTTGGGCGCGGGGTGGCAGAGTGACGGAGTGACTGTTACTCCTCTGTCAAGGTTT
>JAUELE010247423.1:0-11038 GCA_031471655.1 Diodora aspera | reverse complement strand
GGAAACGTTGACTGTCTTGACACAGTTGTTTGTTTCTGGGTTCACTGATGATACGCTCTTCTGTCGACTACAATCCAGATTCCAGTTACGCCCTCACTTTGAGTTTTAAACAGAACACGCCCAAAGTGAACAAGTCCGATTTACCACTTTAAGCGTGTAGCTTCTAATGTGCTGAAGTTAAATGTATCAAAATATTGCAGTTAGACCGCAACAGCTACCTGACAGACCTTGACTTCTCTGGTTTTGAACCAGGGGTGGCGCCAGGGGGTGCTGGGGGGGGGTGTACTTAGTTTCCTCCATCCCCTGTCGGAGAAAAATATAGCAATTTGTCCGGGAAAATGTGTGTATTGTACTGTAGTTTTTGAACATTTATGGATTTGTCGAGGATTTCAGTCCCCCTGTCGGAGATCTTAGCACCCCCGTCGGAGAATTCCTGGCGCCACCCTGATATGATCATTGTTGAGCGATGTCTTTGTGTTTGTCTCTATCTATAGGTAATGTCTCGCTGTTTAAATATGTGCCGTCATCAGGCATGATTGTTGTTTAGCCGTATAGCCTACTCATTATTTATACCCCGAGGAGGTTTGTCAAATTATTTTGAGGCCAGCCAAGTGTTCCTTCCTCAACTGTAACAGAGTTTGAAGGATGTCCATGTGGCGGGAAGTGAAGCGATTCTCTGCGTTACAATGTGAATGTGTCATCTAACGACATAGTCACTATCAAGTGCAATCACGTGTGACTTACAAGAGCCTGGAGTTGTTTAGTGTGAGTTCCCAGCTAAGACTTCATCTAGTCACGTATCTCACGTAATCCCCGCGCATTCCTTCAATTAATGTAATTATCATTCGATAAAGAACTTATTGCCGGAACAACCACGTCGAACAAACGCGCTTGACACCAAACCAAAACCCATTAAGGTTATGACTTAGGTAACAGAGCAGGCAACAGTGGCTTGGAATGTTGGCGCCTTACAAAGCTTCATTATTATTATTATTATTATTATTATTATAAGATGATCTTAGTCATCTTCTAAGATCTTGTTGATTGTGATTATGTAATGATGTGTTTCCCGATCTACGTGTTGCATAGCAAAGTGACTGGATAAAAATTATACTTAGGATCAGCGACGAATATGAACTTTGGTATGATTCTGTGCACGCAAACCCTGACAATGACGATGAGGATGCATCCAAAGCGTAGGAAGAGAGTTGTCTGTTTCAGTATAATTATAAAATTCAAATTAAACCAATTGTTTGATCGGCATTTACAAGTCTCATAAATGCGTTTTGACTTTTTAAATTTCATTTTTTGCTTATGGTAACATTTAGTTCATACTGCTGTTTTCCTCAAGGTTATTTCTCTTACACAAAAAGGAAAGAACTGAGGTAGAATTGTGGATTATTATGGGGATGCTTTTTTATATATACATGTAACTAATGGTATTTTCTAAACGAGATTACAGAATATGTCCAATTTTATAAAGCTAAGGGTGCTTGCTATAGAAGATGTATATTGTGTCCTCTACACGATGACCTTATTGATATTGCCTGTGAAACAAACAAACTACTGAAATTCAATAGCAACGGAGTACCCCAATCTAGCTGGATCACAGTCATTTGTCATATGCATCAGTTCATTACAAACTGTCATTGCTTCCTTGAGTATGTGTAATTGTCTCTCTTTACACCAGTCTCTGGTGATACAGACAAAAACAATGTTACACCAGTGGAGGCCAATGGGGCGTGCAGTGTCCATCCCTTTGTACAAAACGACAAGGTGGTCGGCAGTTCATAAAACGGGCAAATATTAGTCAGTGTGAATCGAATCTCCATGATTGAATGGTCAACTGTAACACTGACAATACCACGGGGCTGGTCAAGTGGACATGTTGACCCGGCGTGACCCCAGTGGTTACGGGTATTGAATAGAACCTGTCGAACCCCTTTCCAAGTATGCGGGAATCTAATGACAGAGAAATATGGGTCATGTTAGAGATGTGGTGTCTCTTGAAATTCTAGTGTTCGAGGAACAAAACGTGTGCGCACTTTTCAGACGTCAAACCTTGGTCAAAATGAGTTGCATGTTGACAAAGCCTGATATTTCGAACACAGAAGTCTTCCTTTGGAATCATCGTAAAACCAGATGTTAGTTACTATAGCTACGAATGAGCAGTCAGTGTTTGTAAGCAAACAGTGAACAGTGAACATTTTATAACACAAGAGTTTACCATCAAAGATTCATTATAATGTTGTTCGGTCACTTGAAATGTGCCCAGTCCTTGAGGGGACGGAGTGGGGGGGGGGGGCCCCGGGGGGTAGATGTAGTTATCATTTAACGTACGTTATGAACATAAGCCAGTATGAATTAGATGGGAAGAGATAAGCAATGCATACGCTAGTTTAGCTTGCTGAAAGTACTTGAATGAAAGTCAAAGGGCTCCGACGACCAGCCAGAGCATAACGACCAAAATCGTTGGTCTTTTGTGGCGTCTGCCCTTGCAGATATATGATCCCGTAAGTACATGCTATGTGTAAATGTATCCGATCCAACTGGTTTTTCAGTTCTTATCAGCCGGTAATGACGACGCAAGGTGAAAAAAAATAATCTTTCAGCAATTACTTGTAAAGATACCAGGATAATTGTAAGCGTTGAGCTCACATCTATCGGATTTAATCTAGATCTGATGAATCACCCCGACTGGTAACTGAGAGACATTTTTTCCTGGGAAGCAGTGATCCTAGTCATTGAAATCCAGGGGATTTAAGAGTCTTTGGAAAGTAAACTAAAATATCGAATAAAGAATTAGCTATCATAAACACAGGAAGATGGTGACCGTCGATAAAATAAAGATCTTGATATTACATGTATATTAAAGATGGAACTGGGAAAATATAAGGTTTAATAAGTATGTACCCTGTACTCTTCCCAGCGTATTGATGATGGTAAGTATGACATTCATCTATTAAGACATATGTTTTCTCTTTCTGTCAAGACCTATCAAGCTTATGGTGACGAATATGGTACATGACCCCTCGCCGCACAGAGATTCCACCGATATAGAGGCTGAGATTGACATTGCGATATAAGTCGAAGATTGCCCGAGGGGAGACTTTGTTTCATATATCCTATATTCGAATCCGACATAATCTTGCATATGTCAGCTCTGAAAGCGAGAGCTTGGGGCACTTGGAATATGGACGCTATGTATCTTCTCTGACTCTGGGGAAAAGATGGAGCATTCGAATAGGGTATTTGTTCGTCTGAACATATCCTACATTGATGAGATAACTGACAAGAAACACATTCAAGGTTGAAATGAACGCTCCGAAAAGCGGCTTCGGTATATATTTATATATACTGATGGAAAGAAAAAAAGGGAATAAAAGGTACATATGAGGCATCCTGTTGTACTTACAACGTATTCGGAACATCTCATAGATTTTAATCACCCAATATAACATGAACTATCAATATCTTGTGTTTTATTCATGCATCGAGATGACCCCTTAACATCGACGTGGAACTCTATAGATGGTATTTTAATTAGCAATGTTTCTGACTAAGCGTTACTTTACTTATTTCCATCAGTACATGTATCGATAGACAGAAAACAAGTTTCACGATGTAGTAAGAGCATAGCAAAGTGTTCAAAACTCACACAATTAAAATGCAACATCAGATACGGGGAGGCAACACCCTTTATTTAGCAAACCATGGTTTTTCATTGAGTATCAACAAGCGGTGTCAGTTGACCCGTGGCACCCTCACATTCCCCCCCCCCCCCCCCCCAGATATATTCGACAGAAGCGAACAGAGACGTTCATATACTTCAACCCCCAACCCCAGGTTGTACTGAATTCAAACCTCGGAATGACGGACAGTCTTCACTCAACACGGCCCTGCACACCTGGCTTCCTAGTTGCAAACTGATTCATTCATTCATTCATTTAAACTCATACAGTGCGTTACATAAAGAAAACAGTTTTTGTTGGGACCTGGGTTTAAAGACGGGTTCGAAACTTGCATCAATATGCACGACGTTCCGGGTGTATTTCTCTGTACACCGAGGCACAACGACCTGCCTTTCTGACAAGTGCATATTTCGTAAAATAATTTCGAAGCAACATTACCAGTTTCGGCGATGTTAACCGAAGCATTGCGACTGGCATAAAGTGTGCCAACGTCACGGGCTTATTGTTATGGAAACCCCATCTCTCAAATACGACACACACAACTGCTGAACCGAAGCAATGCCACTTTACAAAAGGAAACACAGGTCGGTTTCGCGCCGGTGGGAAAGGAAGATTTCAGTCAGGTTTTTGGAGAAGATTATTAAACAGAAAATGGTTAGGATGTCATCTTGTCCACGCTGCAAGATGTATTTCTTTGCATATGTTGAGATAGTATTTTAACGATTAATATTTAATAGTGTTTCAAAGGTTTCACTGACATGTGTATCCCCATACCGCACGCTGTTTATCAGTTTCATTATCTTTAGTTTGGTGAGAGGAACAGTTGTAACCAGGTTTGTTTCGACTCCCTGGGAAGCCTGCAACTCGATCAACCAGCAAGGAACTATAAGATAAACAGCCACATCAATGTTTGAACATGTATATGAACCGAGAAACCTTGTGGTTGGTGTTCTCCTTGAGCAGCAGGTGAACGTTTCCGGGAAAGATGGCGCGGCAATGTAAGCTGTCACACATCCAGATACTTTTTGATCTCGAAGCTGCTTAGTCTTCAAGACAAATATCAATACTAGAAGGTGTATACGCGCTCCCGAGCGCTAAAATAGGTCTGGTGCTATCTGTGAGAAATAAACAACATAAACTATAAATCATACATTGTAAAAGTGTATACTTAATTAAATAAGATCGTATTCCTTGCCGACAGAAGCAGATGGATATGTTTGCGACTTTAAAATAGCCAGCCTCAGTGCGAACCCTTCTCTGAGTGTTTACAAAAGAATGCTATCGATTGTTGAATGCTTTCTGGATGCATTAATTTGAACGTGTAACATTTCTGAAGGTTTACGTATGTTTTCTAGATTCTGTCGAAAAGTTCTATTAAATACCATGGGGGTCACAAACTAGATATTGCCTTACGATAGGCTGTAAAACCTATACACATGCTATATCTTTTTGTGAAATATTCATGGTATGTACATACGTTTATGTATATTTATCGTTCCATAAGTTGGTTTTTTGTATAGAAAACACCGAGTTTGATCAAGTATCCAACTTAAACCCTTTCAATCCTGAACTATTTTTTTCTCAGTAGTCTCTTGTCGTTTTAGCGTTAAAGGGTTAATAACAAGACGATGGTCGTCTACCTGAAAGTCTACAAAAGGTGATCGACTTGTCACTATGTGGGCAGTGGGGGGGGGGGGGGGGGTATTTGAAGGAAGGGCTTCGTGATGAATTTCGTCTGTAAAGCTTATAATTCAAAGGCACCGTCACATAGTGTTCAGTTCATGGTTCTCTTTTTGCAGTTACCATGAATCAACACACCGGATACACCTCACACTCTAATCTGTGCAGCTGATTCAATGTTACTTCAGGACTTTTGACCTGATTTCAGCTCAGGGGTACGTGTGTTTACGACTGACAGGACAGGCGTTTCAGGGCAGGATTAACCTCCTTTTGGCCATGTCCATAATCCCAAAGTCTTGAAGGTCTATAGCAAACACGACCACATGCATTCAAGTTATATGACACTGATTTTCGTCGCGTTATACTCACCGAAGTCGCGAAGATAAACACATCTTTGAATGGAACTGTGATCTGGGGGAATTATGCCACCTGGTCGCTTACCAATGATGTTTTGGGGTCCGAAACAATGCTCGTGCTGGCCACAGTCACAGTGAAATATTCATTGACAGTTTAGGATTTGATCGAATACAAAAATACATGTCGTTGACAAGTACAATGTACCTATTCTAATTCTGTTTTGTGTCGATCCCTGTCGGGATTCGAACCCGCGCCTTCAGGGTCGGGAACCCACAATGGGCAACGCTGTCCACGAAACCCTGTAGAACAAACAGGAATGTACCCCGTGGTGGATCCAGCAATAGTAGAAGGGGGTGCAAGGGAGGAAAGGGTCGCCCACAGGTGCACAACCTGGGGTCCTGGGGTCTCTCTTGGGACTTGTGTCAATAGAAAAACCAGTAACTTGTTGAAAAGTAAGGGTTATGGCGCCCCATACCATTGTATCTTCGTCTGATAACATGTAGTATTCATTGGAAATATTTCCTTAACAATCGTGCACAAGCATGTGAAACCGGCATACGTGTGAACACAAGCATAAATAGTAGCTGTTATCATTGATCTCATTAATAATACTTTCCTGTTGAAGAAACAATTTCTATTTGCTCGCAGTGTCACTGTAACATATTACTCCTGCTTTCAATCCACAGGATATAATCAGAAATATAAATATGTGTGCTCTATTTCTGTTATCTGACATGAGACGACGTGTACTGTATATTGACAAGTAGCACATATAATGTAGTGTGACTAGCTGCTGTTTAGGTTTCACAAATAGGTCACATGAATACATTGTTGTATTCAGGGGCCTCTGGCTATAGTGATCTGTCTTTGCTTGTTATGTACATTTCATAGATATATCTCAAAGAAGAATTCTTTCAAATGGAACACATTTACAGTGTTATTCATCGTTACCAACATTATGTATTTTGGTGAATATTAAGTTGCTGAATGTTAATTTGAAGGCTGCCAATGAAGTATTATCCTTTTCCATGTCACCAGCTGAGGTAGAGGGGATATTCACACAGCTTAGACAGTTGGCAATATATCTGGCAATATTTCAATGTAACATGCTGGCTATCACTGTGTCATTAAAAGCAAGTGGACGTATTCTTTGTATATAGATGTTGCAATATACTCATGGTTATAATGGTTGTCACCCCCAGATATATTATAACATTTTTGAAGAATAGACATATTTCTTATCTTTTATGTCCCAAAATACGTTTTGGTAGGGGGTGACAACCATTATTACCATGATTATATAACATATTAAGGATATGTTATATCATTATCACATTTAGTTCCGCAGTTTCATTTAATTACTTGCTTATTCACTTCGTCAGTCTACATGTCAGTCTCTCAAGCGTGAACCATTACCCGTCGCTCAGCCACCCAGCCGTTACTGGTATGTATATACGTGCCATCGGAGACACGCCTTGTTTATAATAGAAATAATATTTCAGAACGAATGGCAGTCTTAAACTATGGACACATCAGTGTGCACATTTACAAACAGTTGTTTCTACAGATTCTTTGCCGTGTCGTTGAAACCTGCAATGTTCTCATGGTATGATGGTCCATTCACTGATCCGACCGTGGCTAAATCTCAGATCAATAGCTCTTGCATTGTACTTTCAGTCTATCTGGTTTAAATTAGCTATAATTACTATATAATCAGTTTATCGATCACTGCTAATGCGCATAATGTTCTTGAGAACGGAACAATCAGCGCATTACAATCTACAAACCATTGGCTTTACTTAAATCCATTGTTCAGACTTTACAGGGGGTTAAGTTAAATCAGTCCTAATTATAGTGGCAATTCCGGACAGCATCTGTCTGTATACCCAACTGTTGTATTGGTTCCAGGAAATAGGTACACCACGCCAAAACCGTTTGGACATTTATTTCAAGAAGTTTCCTTTTCATAACTTAACAATGCTTAAAAATATAAATCCCATGTTATCCTTTGTGTAACAATTTTAACGTCTTTTATATTGTTTACGTCAGCCATACATTACACAAAGGATTGCAAACATTGGCGGGAATATGTGGCATCATTATGATCTTTCTTTGTTCCACAACAACAGGTGCTGAAACACAGCCTCCCTTCTATTGTCATGTTTTATTTCTGAAAGCACTGTTTGCGTCACTGGAGATTGCTGGATGCGTCTATGAACCACGAATTTCACAGAAATCAAGTTGTTGAAATAATTTTCTTACATTGTCATGCCTTTCATTTGAAAGGATAAAATATAACACTGTTTGGTAAGAGGAACAGTGAACTTACCCTACTTGGTGCGTGTGCCATAGTGGGGAGGCTCCGTGTCTCAGAACGTTGACATAGGTGAGGGAATAAAGTGAAACTGCACGTGTCTCTTTACTGTTGCACCACAGGTAAAAATCCGGGCTTTAATCAAAACCTGGACGATTAATGAAATGTCGTCACTCTGTTCTTCGTCCGAGGATTATCTGCGTGTCAGAGCGTTAATCCGCTCGGCCGAACCCTGTTACTTTTCATAAACATAGAAACACATTCTTGATCAATATCCACGTTACCTGAACTTCTAAACGTCACAGTTGGTAAGCGCAACACTCATGTAATTAATTTCCTAGAACTCTACACAACAACTTCACTTCAGATCTGCTCCAGTTTGCGCATTCCTGGAACCGAAGTTTTTAAAAAAAGAAGTTGTAACGACAGTGTTGTAGATTCCAGGTGTGTACGGAGATTCCAGTACCTGGAGATGAATTAGTCCTCACACTCACCATAGCGTAATCCCCGAGGAGTTGAAACGGGGCAACCTGGACAGGTAGTGAGCCAGGTAGATACGGGTGTACGAGAGAACAGGTTGATATTTTTATCGACAGTGTGTCAGGGGTCACGACAAACCTCGTTATAACGCGTAAGCTCTATCCATAGGGTTATAAATAATAGTTTGTGCTGAACCGTGACACAGTGCACAGGGAAAAAGATATGTGAGCGCTGCCACACCGTACACTGCGAGAGTGAGAGAAGGAATATGTGTTCATATAACGTTCCACTTGGATTGAGAGGAAAGTATTCAAATACCTGCTTCAGGTCGTAGTATGGTGTAAGCATACATACAGCAGAGACTCAACACTTACGCTATTGAATCCCTCGCTCCCAGTCATATATTGTGCTACATAATGGGGCATTCCATTTAAAGTGAAGCCATGTATTAACAGTCAACCCTGAATTTAAGAATATGTTATGTGGTAAATTCAACTATGAACACATGTTCAGAATGCAGAACATGTGGCGATGCATATCTTCGATTTAATATGGCAAGGTAGTCCCAAATGAACTGAAGAAACAGCCCATTAGCCTGCTATAATTTGTCAAGAGTGAGAGAGTGATTTGGGATTTTACGGCAGTCTTTCAGCTACATCACCATGGTCTCACCAACATCACGTCAGTGTCAGGGCTCCTGTCTCTCCTGGCTGAAAGAGAGGTGCCCGGGCGGGAATCGAACCACAATCGCCAGCGCTGGCAGAATTAGTCAAGAGAAGAACAGTCAGAATCTACTGCTGGACCATGATATTTGCAGGCCAGAGTGGAAATGGGTTTATCTTTTATCTTGATTGGTTGAAACCGTTATCACCATTAAACTTCCGAATCTCGTTTCCTATGACAAACGTTAACGATTTGTGATGAGAATGTTTTCATACAGCACCAATATTACTGATCGTTGATCACATAAGGCTGACTTATTTACAAGTGGCAACCAGAAGTTGGCACGTTATTCGCCATTCGACATTCGAAAGTCGAATGACTAATAAATCCGTCATTCGTTTTTCGAAAGTCGAATGACTAATAAATCTTTTATTCATTGTGTGCGCGTTTGTTTATATGTATGTATGCGCGTGCGCGTGTGCGTGTGCGCGCGCGTGCGTTCTTGCATGCGTGCGCATGTGCGTGCGTCTGCGTGTATTTATGTATGTATGCATCGGCCTCCTGTACTGTTTGGGAAGGTCGTTGCTTTAAAATGACACATCCCGTCAGAAATCAGTTATTCGCTTTTCGAAAGTCGAATGACTAATAAATCCGTTATTCGTTTTTTGAAAGTCGAATGACTAATAACTATTTTTTTCATCATGTGCGCGTATGTATGTATGTATGTATGTATGTGTGTGTATGTGTGTGCGTACGCGTGTGTGCCTGCGTCCATGCGTGCGCATGTGCGTGCGTGTGTGTGTATTTATGTACGGCCGCCTGTACTATTTTAGGAAGGCCGTTAATTGAAATGACATATCTCGTCAGAAATCCGTTTTTCGCTTTTCGAAAGTCGAACGACTAATACATCTTTTATTCAACGTGTGCGCGTTTGTTTGTATGTATGTATGTGGTTTAAACATATTTTATTTCCATATTTACATGGCCGGATCGGCAAACAAGCCTAAGGCTTATATTAATGCCTCTCCGGGGATGTATGTATGTATGTATGTATGTATGTATGTATGTATGTAAATGTGTGTGTGTGTGTGTGTGTGTGCGTGCGTGCGTGTTTGCGGACGTGTTTGTGTGTATTTATGTATGTATGTATCGGCCGCCTGTACTATTTGGGAAGGCCGTTACTTTGAAATGACACATCCCGTCAGAAATCCGTTATTAGCTTTTCGAAAGACGAATGACTAATATATCCATCATTGGTTTTTCGAAAGTCGAATGACTAATAAATCTTTTATTCATCGTGTGCGCGTTTGTTTGTATGTATGTATGTATGCATGTGTGTGCATGCGTTCGTGCGTGCGTGCGTGTATGTATTTATATATGCATGTATCGGCCGCTTGTACTATTTGGGAAGGTCGTTGCTTTTAAATGACACATCTCGTCAGAAATCCGTTATTAGCTTTTCGAAAGACGAATGACTAATAAATCCGTTATTCGCTTTTCGAAAGTCTAATGACTTATAAATCTGTTATTCATCTTTCTACGTTAGAAAGACAAACAGCAAATGATTACATGCGTGTGTGTGTTTGTTTGAATGTACATTTATGTATGTATGTATGTATGAGTGTGTGTGTGAATGAGTGAGGGTGGGTGTGTGTGTGCGCGTGCGTGAGTATAGATGGATGGATGGATTGATCAATAGATGGACGAACGGATAAACAGGCAGAGACAGACAGACGTGGAGGTGTTCTGTATGTATACACTTTGTCATAAATATTGCACCACCCACTTTTTATCACTAAGTAAATCTGGATCTTCAACCACATACAAATGATGCGCAGAAAAGCACATTAAA
>JAUELE010247422.1:0-19551 GCA_031471655.1 Diodora aspera | reverse complement strand
GTCGCCTTGTACGACAAGCATTGGGTTACTGAGGCCCTATTCTATCTACGTGACACCACGTCACTCCCCGGAAGCCCTACGGGGTTCTTTACTTATGAATATTTAAATCATTTATCGCTTTTTCTGTCATGTTACAATAACTTTACACCGCATCAAAAGTTTAAGCTCACACAACAGATGACAGTCTTTGGAAAATGTGGACCATGTTACAAAAAGGTACATTTTGTTACATTCAGCAACATCTAACTGTTTAATCTGAACTGGGTGACATAGAAACTGAACTAGGATTATAGCCTTGGTCCAAGATGGCATATCACATTTCCTGTAGTTTCAGAAAAGGCCATATTTATGCAATGTTTTACCTCGATTCTGCCAATGTGGTCCAGTTACCCAAGAGCCACATCTCGACATCATGACAGTTACTTGTGTTCGACAGTGTTCTGATATCGAAAGAGCATGGCCTGAGAATGATATACATGTCAGAGGTGCTATATGATATGCCACTAAAATCAGATCTACCTAAAATACTTACTTATGGGGCACGTAGCTACTAATGCGCAGATACGCGAACGAATCCACATCTGACAGCTGTATTATGTATATCCAAGTCCGACGTAGATCAGGCACAAGAGATATTTTGCTTTAGTTAAGTGAGATAGCCTAGCAGTCAGACCTCAAATGCCATATTCCTCAGCGACTTTACGACTCAACTCTAGATAGGAGGGAGTCTATCCAAATCAACCACTGACATACGACAAGATACATCAAATACATACACTTATCGCTCCAAGGTTTATTGTTTTATAGTTTCAAACAATCTTGCAAGTGCATGGATCTTCAAGAAGTATTCATCACGTATCCATTAATTGGATGTATTAAGTGTTTGTCTTCAGCAGGAGCCACTAAATCTCTCACATGACATGTCATGGGTCACTGCTAGGACACACCACTCAAGTAAAAGATATCTTTGGGTGCTTGATAGAGGTCAGATAGTGGCCAGTGGACTATATCAATACCAAATAAAACAATCGAACTAAAAATATAAACGGTACGATACAAATCCACATATAAGTCAGTCTAGCTATGCGGCTACAGGTACAGAATGTAACAGGGAAATCGACTTCTTAGCAACTGCATCAGATCATGGACCCAACACAGGCAAAACAGATTACAGTGGGCAAGACAACACATCAAATTGGGACGGAACAGGTGAATATAATTACATGTATATACTATTTACTGACCAGTCCCGCTTTAATCAACATTTCCTTGATGGTCGTTAGCCTAAATGTCAACGTCAAGATGAACGTACCAGTGAAGCACCAGTTCTTCGTCATGATTAAACTGACTTAGGACCAGTGATGTTTCGACTTGGAGTTGCATGAATATTGACCGTATGATCAGTGCAAGGTAGCTTAATGGATCAGAAGTACCATTTGTTGTACAACTGACAAGATATATCATAGATCATATCACTGCAAGATCACTCAGAACCAGAATCGTCACAGATGTTTCACATCAAAATGTGGCGTGTGTACTAAATGGCACTGAAGTTGTCAAGTCTCCATGTTGCTTGGGGCGTTTATGTTCCCGAAAGTCTAAAAGCAAGTATACTGTGCCTGTATTGGCAGATACCTGAAGAACAGGGATCCCCAAAAAGACCATTCGATTATTTTCGTGGCACATGCAATGAAACAAGTATGACGCTTCCTTCTCAATTGTATTTGAGTTGACTCAACTGGACAGTATTTAACAACTCTTAGGTTTTGCTTGGTTGTTTTGCCGTTGACTACACTACTTCAGACTGGAAGAAGATTACGTATCTTTATAATATAAGGACCTAAATGTAAAACTCCTGTTATGAACTGATCTTGTTGTAATTGCAAGTTTACCGTGTACTGCTTTATTGTTTATCTTCATAGTCTTCTTCTCCTGAGTGAACTATGTGTGCCCTTTCTAATATTGCTGATCTTTGACAAGATAAAGTTTATTGCAGGAGGCAGGTATTGCATTAGGAACCTGGATGTTTTGATGTTGTGAAACCTGCGACCTGGACTGGAATGGACGCACCAACGATGATGAGATAACACAACAACCCACCATATATCACTGCATGTAGAAAGATTGTTGCCAATTGCAGACAAAAGACCGACCTCCTCTAGTAGTTATCAAAACCAAGAAACTTGGGATGAGTGTACGACGAGTCTAAATTCGCTATCGGCAACTTGTCGGTCACATTGAACTGTTTTACGAAATGAAAAGAAATAGTGCGGAAAAGCATTAAATCTGCCGACGAAGAGCAGTTTGTTATCCAATCAGGAGCTTTGGATGTGCTGCTTTATACCAAAGGGGATTAGACTGTTACGGGCATTTGATCAGCATTTGCAGTGTATAAAACTAAAGGTTTGAGTTTCCATGTCGCGTACCACATTCAGGCACAATATTTGAATTACGATTGATCCAAACTATTGAATTGACCTACGTTTGCTGGTTTCAGCCATAAAATCTGAACACAGAATAAGTAAGCAATCTTTTGACTCCTATGCAAACTCTTTAACAGTTACATGTACTATTTAAGCTTCAGGAAGAAGAACGAAACACAGACAATGTTTTCCAAATGTAAACAACTGGACTGTTTGAAGGTATACATTGCCACTCTTAAAACATGCAGTCTATATGCTATCCCTTACTATCATGCTTTGAAGAAAACATGCTTTGAATCAAATGCGTATGCTTCCTTCAACTATTTGAACGAAGGCCAATTCAGACTACGGCATTGACCTACATTTAATTCCACAAATATCTCCATCTGTCGCATGGGTATGCATTAATAACACTCGGAATGTTGTCTTTTTCAGTTTAAATTCCAATGAACAACTGGACTGACAAAAGTGAAATAACTTTACAGTGACTTAACAATACATAGCCTACGTACTCTTGACGTTTGAGTGGTAATTAAAGTACGTAACCCGTGTGTTTACTTCTTGACAGTGTGGTGTAGACTGTGTCGTGAAATATTACAGAATAGACTGCCACTCGCGCGCGTGCACACACAAACATTTATTTAGTTGCCAGTTCAAAGTAATACTTGTGGGGCATTCTGTAGAAGTAGATGTGGACAACAATGAAGATTTAAATATGAAATGTAGATTCGAACAGGATGCCATCTGCTGGAACAAAGGTAATGCGGCGTTATTTAATTAGACAAACCACTTTTATAATTTCCAATGTACATTTCATGTAACGCAGAATATACTAAACCTGTTTCGCGCTCGGGTACACTTATCCAATCTTTAGGAAATATTGTAAGAAGTGCAAGTTTATGAATGTTGCAAAATTAGATGTACTTTCTTTAAGTCAAGTAAGGGCTCACACTGCCATTTCAAAGTGAGATTCTTGATGACGGCTGGTTGCGCGTTTTATAGATGTTAGTCAAACATCATGATCGTTTTGGTTTTTATTTGTTTTGTTTTGTTTGTTTTTAATTTGGTGAGGGGGTCACTTATGGTACGGGGTGACATCATACTGACTGTCTGAACTACACTCCATATTGTATATGGCAGAGTCATTGCTCATTGATATACATGTATATCAGCACAACATCAGTGCATCATTTCTGGTGCAATTGCACGACGTCTTGTGCAACGTGTCATCCTTCAAGACGTGTCGATCATGCCAGGATAATGACTCAGTTCCTCCAACAGCAAAACATCCATGTAATTCCATGATCAGCAGTCAGTACTGACTCTCCAACCCCCACCAATTGGACACGCCTTAGACATCACTGGGAGACCGGTTTGTCAACGTAAAAGTCTACCCTGCAGCGCCATCAGCGAACTTGGTGTGGAACATAATAACTCAAACTGACACTGGTCGATTGATCAGAATCCGTACATGTTTGGCAAACAGAGGAGATTCTACTCTATATTAGGGACATTGGCTGCAAAATAAACATTTTTGATTTGACCCCGACCTTTTTAAGGACCTAGTGCTCCAACCACGAAATGTGATCAGCTGCTCCCCAACAGACATGATCATCTATTATTTCATTCATGTATACCATATGGATAAGAAGATATGTCTTGATGATCATCGTAATGATTTTACGGGGGAAAAGATGACAATATAATAGAATTACGATGGCTAAGGAGAAATTCTGCTTTATGACACCTGAACTGTTGATGATCAACTGGTTTCGTTTATCTTATACACTGGACATGTAACGTTATGATATTATGTTTTATGTTAATGTTCCCGGAAAATTGGTGCAGACTGTTCAGTTTTATGAATGCTGACCATCATGATAATGCATACGTGATATTCAATGTTCAGTGCAGTGAGTACGTGCAAAAGAAATCATGTGTAGCCCCCATGTCTCAGCTTGCAATGCATGCATGTGTAGACCTCAATGTTAGTGTTGGTCACTGTTCGTGTCATCGAGTTCAATCGTTCACTGAATAATCATAGTTCCTTCTGTTCCTCTGTGCGCAGTACCACAAGCAGCCCGTCTTCAAGGGCAGTTCGAAAAAGGGGAGTTTTCAGATAACAAATTATCAACTGGGGAGATGGATGGCTGGGGGGTTCCAATTCGGGATCAGCAGCCATGGATGAAGAACAATGGCTCTAGTACACGGATTTAATTGATGGAACAGTCACAAGAAGCTGTGCTCTGCTGTCGATCTGTTGTGGATGTTTGATTTGCCTGTGTCACAAAGATAACGTGAAACATTTTCAGACAGGTAGGAATAGACATGACAAAGAATTTTGTATTTAACCCTCTGATTGACTGGCGACCATTGTGGCTCGCACAAGGCGGGACAGATGTGATCATATTTTTTGCCTCTGTCAATGAAAGGAATGTGTTACGAAACAAGAATGGGAAAACACGAAAGGAGTAGAAGGAAAAGGTGGGGACACGAGGAAGGTCGAGGAGAAAAGAGTAGAGGGAGGAGGAGAAGAAGGAGGAGAAGGAGCAGGAGGAGAAGGAGCAGGAGGAGAAGGTGAAGGTGAAGGAGAAGGTGAAGGAGAAGGAGAAGGTGAAGGAGAAGGTGGAGGAAGAGGAGGCAAAGTGGAAATGAGGAAGTGGAGGAGGAGAAAAAGGATGCTGAGAAGGAGGAGGAGGAGAAGTTGGAAAAGAGGAAGGGGTGAGGAAAAGGAGGACGAGGAGGAGAATGAGGAAGAAAAGGAGGAGGAAAAGGTGAAGTTGAAGAAGGAGGTGAAAGAAGAAGATTAGTGGAGGAAAAGTAGAAGAAGGAGGTGAAGGAGAATGTGGAGGAGAAGTTAAAGAAGGAGTTGAAGTTGAAGAAGGAGTTGGAGAAGTTGAAGAAGAAGGCGGTGGAGGACATGGTGGAGTTGAAGGAGGACGTGGAGGAGTATTTGAAGAAGGAGAGGGAGGGAAAAGGAGCTTGAAGGCCAATGAAGACTCGAAAAAGGCTAAGGAGATGCACAAGTAAACGATGAAGGACACGCGAAAGGAGGGAAAGGGGAAGAGAAATACAAGAAGGAGAAGGAGAAGGGAGATTATGAAGGATATTCATAGTATTGCAAAAAAATATTCAGATTTTAACGTACTTCTTTTTCAAAGCTTTAACGTAATATCGTCTTGGGCATGCACGTATGTATGGAAAAGTTTCTCTCCCCGTTAATATAAACTTTAAGTTTGTGTGGGAGCGATGCGTAGGAAGAGAGTCGAGATATGCGGTATGGATTTGTGATCATGTTATACGTCATGTCTCACAGAACAGACAGTATACATCCAACATTCTGCAGCTGGTAATCACATACTGATGGCAATTTTCAGCTGAAATTGAATAGAAATCTGTTTGTCAGTATTTCAAATTACAGTCTCCATTCATGTTCTCTAATGTCGATGATCATCTCCTTTACAATACTTGCAGAGGCGTACATTCCTGTCTATACTGCGTCACAGAACAATGGCTGATGGTGTTCACCTGTAGTATAATATATGATTGTTATATTGCACAGTAATCAGTCAGGGGTGACAGAATGGACTAAACTTGGAACACTGATGTACTGTTGGGATGTAAAAAAACATGTAGTGCAACATGAAGGTCCACGAACATACGCTTTCATATACCTGTGTGTGTGTGTATGTGCGCGGCATCGTGTTAGCGGATATCTTAATTCGGAGAAGGATACATTGTAAAACATTCCCCTGTTTTTTCTCATACTCATCCTTAAATACTCCAGCTGTTTCACATGTTCTTTCTGTGTACTCAACAGCGCACAGCAGAAATATTTTCACCTCATTAGCGATATAACGAGGTCTGAACTGGTGGAATGTTTGTAGATGAATTACACTTATCTGAATCAATTCTCGAAACTGAAAAAGATAGGATATCCTAACTTAGGACAAATATTAGGGTAGATGTCAGACGAGTCCTGACTCAATCGTACCCAAATTTAATGGTGTAGTCCCGAGATTTATACGAGCCAAAACTTCGACTACTCATAACTTCTACAGAACACTGTACTGCGTACGTAACATAAGTACATCCAGAAATGGACTGTTCTGAAGAAGAGTAAAACATATAGTTTTACATAATTATATTTCATTTCATGCAGAAAGTTGCACCGTATGCGGAAACACTTTTCATTATTATTATATCTACACTATACAGATCAACAACATATGAAGCGTTCTACACAGAAGACTTGTATACTTTTATAAACAGATTGCAAAGTTTACTCAGCTTTCCAAGAACAAAGGCACCGTCACTGAAATAATTGTACAGTCAGTAAATATATGATATACCGTATATGTATCGTACCCGCTCGTAAACTGGATGTATCTAATATGTCCACCACATCGTTTAACATGTCTACGAGATTTCATAAATGTGTTGGGAACATTTGAGAAACCACACTTGCTGAAGGTTACACCCGTGTCTCTATAAGGCATAGTGTTATCCTGATGACTAACAAACTCAAACTGTATTGTCCACACAACTTGTCTACAGTACTTCACTTTTCTGGAAGCTGGTTTAGCTGATTACACTGACACAATAGAAACGCTGTGTGTTCTCATTAAGACATAAGCAGCAGACCGCCACTGAAGATACTCTGGAGGATACATAGGTATAAGTGAAGTAAGTTGGCCTCCTGCAACGCAGGGATGTTCACGAGCTTGTGAACTTAAGCAGCGTCGAGTCCGGTGAGTAGTTGGATGGGTGATCGGCTAGCGTTGAAAGCTTCCAGGCCTTCAAGAGTTCGCCCCTGCCTCGCACTGAGATGCTGGCATGGTCAGTGGTGTCACCTTGGCCAGGTGATTTTACTCGTAAATTGCCTCAGTCCACCCAGCTGAAATTGGGTACCTACATGTAGTCGGAAGTGATTGCAATATAAAAGTTAACCTTCTAGCGCCTAACTGGCTGCCTAGGTTGTATACTCCCCGGGGAGTTGACGAATGTTATGGATGGTACATTGATCCAAGGACCAGGGTAATAATGTGTAGCTCCTTGAGTATGTATGAGTACACGGATAAAAAGTAGTACATGCGTTATTTCTACCATTAACAATACACACTACAACTAATGAGGACTTCTGCTAAAATACGAGTTAATGTTCCTGTCCGGCAATGGGTCTGCTCCTTCTCTGTAGTCTAGTACGTTTCCACAACGACTGTTATAGTCCCCACATATGTACGATGCTGCAGACTCGTAGTAGTGGTGTATTTGCGTCAATAATTTATCAAAAACGTCTGCTGCGTCAACATTTCTTGTGGAGTTCTCAGACAGTAGATAACAAACTCACATTATTCAACACCACATTCGGTTCCCCCATTTCACAAGCTTAAGCCGCAAAATGTCTTCATACATTTAAGGCTGTGAAATAACCACATCAAAATCTTTTGTCAAAATACTTCTGATCCAAAAGTCCACGCCCCCGATCCACATTTAGAATTCATGTGCAGTAGAGTTCTGTTTTGACCATACCAGTTGTATACCGGAACCGATAGTGATTTTTCACCAGTTACATGTAGATATGCATCTGCAATCCCAATCAGATGTAAGTCAGCGAAATGTCAACAATCTGAACGCAGTGCATGACTTTCAGAAAGTGGGTCAGCAGGCCAAGCCGAAAGATTCCCAAACCCGCACTAAAGCTAATGTCGGCGCTGATTGGTTGCCCGCTGTTGAGAACTAGTATGTTCACGTGCCTGACATCTCACTTCGTAGCGTGCACTGCTTAGGCTAAAATTCACCTTTTTTATTGACCCATTTAGGCCCAAAAGGGTAACAGTGAAAGGTCCGGGTATAGCCAGGGTCCTGTTTCTCAAAGCAATCTTAGCGCTAAGGTGATCGTAAACCCTTTAAACCACCATTCCAGTTGACAAAACAGCTTAACCACTCCTAGATTGTGTTAAGATATTTGAACACATGTTTGTCCCATTGATTTAAAATTAACCGAGCCGCTAAGATTGATCTTGACAAAGATCGTTTTGTGAAACAGGGCCCTGGGCTTGATCAACGTCGGCGGCTGCAATTGGCCGGTCCTCTCCCCAAATTCTCATCCCTCCAGTTCTCCACAACTCGCACGTGCACCGTGATCCTGTCTATTGTAAACATTACAGTCATCATTCATTTCCTCATTTCTTTTGTCTTTTCCATTTTTAATAAATTTGGATACGTGGTCAAATTAAATGTTTTCTTTTCGCAAAACAACTTTCGGAACGATAAATGTACATAAAAATATGCACATATCACGTGATTGATTCAAAAAGCATATAACATGTTTGATGTTTTGCCTCTCCGCTAACTGAGATAAAATATTAAACGACAGAAGAGTCATGTAATAAGAAAAGCGTTCTCAAACTGTCTGAGCAATCTTGTTGTGTGCATTGTTACGTTCTACTTTGTATCGGTTATTGTAAATACTATCAACAACGTCACAAACTTACCGATGCTTAAACAATTTTCTCGATCGTTTGCAAGAGTGTCAAAACATCCGATCTGGATTCGGCACACCCTGTGACGTGTCACTAATTTTGTGCAACTATTTGGTAATCTCCATGCCGCAACGGTTAATGTTTCGCGCAGGCACAGCAGGAATCACTTTCTGGTGAACTGTAAGGGGTCTATTAATAAATACAAACGAATTTGTGTCAGTCTGCAGGATAAAGGGAATACGACGTTATTTATGATGCAAACACTTTTATAATGTGTAATCTACAGTACATGTTATTTAGTTGACACAGAATGCTCCAAACATATGTCTGGATTGGGAACATGTATCCAACTTTAACGTGTAGCCTGTCTCTGTGCTCGATTTTTGAGCCAACTCACAGCAATTTTCTCCGCTATTATCGACAAGCACTGTGAGAGTTGCTTCATAGAGTCTATATTCTTTGGTGTTTCGATTTGTCACTTGATATATAAATGCTATTGTAATTTTTGTCAGCCAGTTTACCTTTCTAAGTTTATCCTCATAACTACGACACGTAGTAACAATTACCCCCGGATTTCACTCGACTGCTTCCTTTCTGTTCCACTAAATATAACTCATTAATGCACACATTTTCATTTTGAAAAAAAAAACAACTTTTTTTTAGCGTAACGATGTGTCCTCAAAATAGGGTACGGGGAGGTGCGAGGGAAGTATTTTAGATTATTTCATTATATTTAACTTGTATTCCTTCAGGAGCCTGGCTCCTACAATGCACAGTTTCGTGGAATAGAAGTTAGCTAGACTTGCTTTAGTAGACTGGCTAAATGTTTTAAATATAGAATTGTTAAAATTCCACAGGAGGAGGAGAGCGGGGGTCCAGTAGGTGCAGAGTGAAACCCTGGAGGGGGGGGGGACTCCTGGGTTCTATATGACTGGAAGAGCCTTTTGTTATATGAAAACTCACTAATATGTGAGTATATCACGACCTTTTTGGTTTGGAATTTCACTGTGCTAAGTACATGCATACTAGTGACATTGCAGCTTTTAAATAGATGGTTTACGGTCGAATTCATTAATATCTTATTTATCTCAATTTTAAAGTTAATTTCTTCTTTCTTTCTTACCTTTCTTCTTTTTCGTTTGCATTATTGTGTTGTTTTGGTGGGGGGTGATGTGGACTCCTCCGCGCTTCTGCGTGGTTACACTTCTGTCGGCGGATGCCTTCAGATATGTCCATTCGTTTTTAAGGCTTTCAATATTTTCTTGTAAATTACCCAACTCTTGACTAATTTCAGTTTTCAGAGTGTTATTTATTAATTGCATACTCTATCACTGACCTTTTAACTCGCCTTTGTTTCTACCAAGCCGAAGACCACGCATTACCCGAAGGTACGCATTTCCCTCGATAACTTTTCACCCTGGTCCATCTGATTGGTACAACCCATGTTAATTCCCAAACGGTGATACACTGCTCTCATAATAATTATTCTTGGTCTTTGTGATTCAGGTTCGATCATAGCTGCTGTCACCTCCACCGGTTGTCCCGCCCTGACAGTTTCAGCAGTTATTCACCGACTCAAGCGGGGATATTTCACTGTTACTTATATCTTGAAGCAACTTGCTAAACCTTAAAATAAGCCTATTTTGTAAGCCTATATAAGTGCATATGTGTGCAACTGTTCATATCATGTATTTTTAGATGGACACTTTTATTTTATTAAATATATTTAGGTGTGTAACTGAGTGTTGTTGAAATGAGATCTATGCGAACTGAGAACTACATGAGCGCAGGCGAAATGGAATGTAGGCGAACTGAGAACTAAATGAGTGTAGGTGAACTTAGAACTAAAGGAATGTAGGCGAACTGAGAACTAAATGAGTGTAGGTGAACTTAGAACTAAAGGAATGTAGGCGAAATGAGATGGACGCTGACTGCGAACTAAGTGAGTGTAGGCGAATTGAGGACTAAATGAGATGTAGGTTAATTGAAAACCAAATGAGATGTAGGTGAACTGAGAACTAAATGTGTGTAGGCGAATTGAGGACTAAATGAGATGTAGGTTAATTGACAACCAAATGAGATGTAGGTGAACTGAGAACCACCTGAGATGTAGATTGAGAACTAAATAAGTGTAGGCGACATGATAACGAAATGAGTGTAGGCGAACTAAGATGAAGGCGAACTAAGAAATAAAAGAGCGCAGGCTAAATGAGAACTAAATGAGATGTAGGCGAATTAAGAAGTAAAAGAGTGTAGGCGAATTGAGAACTAAATGAGATCTAGGCTAAATGAGAACTAAATGAGTGTAGGCTAAATGAGAACTAAATAAGATGTAGGCGAATTGAGAACTAAATGAGATGTAGGCGAATTGAGAACTAAATGGGTGTAGGCTAAATGAGAACTAAATTAGATGTAGGCGAATTGAGAACTAAATGAGTGTAGGCTAAATGAGAACTAAATGAGTGTAGGCGAATTGAGAACTAAATAAGTGTAGACTAAATGAGAACTAAATGAGATGTAGGCGAATTGAGAACTAAATAAGTGTAGGCTAAATGAGAACTAAATGAGTGTAGGCGAATTGAGAACTAAATAAGTGTAGGCTAAATGAGAACTAAATGAGATGTAGGCGAATTGAGAACTAACTGAGAGTAGGCTACATGAGAACTAAATGAGATGTAGGCGAATTGAGAAGTAAAGGAGTGGAGGCAAACTAAGAACTAAATGAGATGTAGGCGAATTGAGAACTAAATGGGTGTAGGCGAACTGAGATCTAAATGAGTGTAGATGAACTGAGAACTAATAGATAGCAGGCGAAATGAGATGTAGGCGAACTGAGAACTAAATTAGCGTAGGCGAACTGAGAACTAAAAGAGTGCAGGCGAAATGAGATGTAGGTGAATAGAGAACTAAATAAGTGTAGGCGAACTGAGAACTAAATGAGATATAGGTGAATAGAGAACTAAATGATCATGATATGTAGGCAAACAAAGTTTAATTGATGTAGGCGAATTGAGTAGTAAATGAGTGCAGGCGAAATTAGAACTAAGTGAATGTAGGCGAACTCAGATGAAGGCAAACTGAGAACTAAATGATTGTAGGTGAACTGAGAACTAAATGAGTGTAGGATCTCAGCCCCTCACGCCTAATTAGGCCCCTGCCTAGTCTATTATGTTTTTGGAAGAGCAAGTATGAATCATATAATATAATATTCCCTTTTGTGAAATTGTGAGCAACACGCTGTCAATCAATATTGTCGGTCTCCATACAAGTTTCCCTGACACGAACGACCTGTAGCATGCAACAAACTTTTCAGCAAAAATTGATCGGAGATGATTAATTCCTGTGTCTTGGACTGATTCTTTGTTTTCCCCTCCGCCTTCGAATCTATTTCCATCTGTGCGTCCAGGTCGATATTTTCGCGGTTGAATTAATTTTTCACATATTTTGCAGATTCTAGCCTGCAGTGTTTCAAGCTGGGTAAATCAGAGGAAACGACAAGTCCAAGCGAGATAGATTTGTAGACATTATGGCTTCCTGTATCCTGTACTGAGTGTTCAGAAATCTCCCGAGAGCTCCCGAAGTCTCACTCGTCACAGTTCGCTGCGCCCAGACGTATAATTCACTCCTCGTGCGAAACGCGAGATGCTATATTGCCGAGCCGAACCGAGCGATTCGGAATGCCACGCGTGGTGTCTGTTAAAAATATAGCAACTTAAGTTGGGCATTATTAACGGCAAAAATGCTTTAGAGTTTTCCCCACACCTTTCTGATTGTCCAAATGATATTTATCTCGTTGATGTCGTATTCTTTTCCTCTATCACTTATCAAAATAGCCCATCAAAGAATGCTGCCTTACCCTGTTCTTAGAATGGACTCGTCCGCTAATAAAATGCCAACGTTCAAGTGTGCTATTTGGTTATTCAGACGGCGGGAAGGCAGGCCAGCATAGCCGATTATTCACACTGTGTCCGTCTTGTGACGTTATACATTCATTTGGAATAGTTTCAGGTACGTTTATTGTTATACTGTATCTTACATATGTCAATTGTGTTGTATATTTCCAGAATATTGATGTTTTCAGACCAGTTACTCATATAACGCTGATCACGTGTCTCGATGCTAGCTTTAGCGTTAAGTAGGATCGAATAATAGTTTGTATTATTAATGTATTCGTGTTACACCTGCTTCCGTTATTTCGGATAAATACTTGTGTTGGTACTCCTTGCCTCTACATATCTGCCAGTTGCATGTTCACTGGAGCATGAACAAAGTAAAGACAGTTAATCAGTAAGTTGCAGATCATGTTACTCAATGACACGCATACTTAACCTGTAACAATAAAGAAAAAACGTTCCCCTTGGTATAAGCTGTAACCTCTTAGAAGTAGTTATAATATCAACTCTCAACATATCAACATATAATTGCTAATATCAAACTTCAAGATAGACTTTTGTCCAGACTCTCAGGCTTTATAGTTCCTCAAGTTGGAAAAATGGTCAGATCAAGGGGTTCTTTAAACAAAAATATGGAACGATAAAAATACAATAAAATATATAATATACATATCACGACTGAAGTATGAAACATATAATATGTTTGTGACTTTTTATGTGCGGCAATTACCTTCAAATAATATTTCACTCAGGGGCAAAAAATTTACATTCTGAACTTTCTCAAAGATCTTAGGGCCCGTGTATACAATGTAACATTTCACTTTATATCCGCTATTACGAGTACTGTACGTGGATACATCTTGAACAATCTGAAATTCAAAACAACAAGTGATCGTCGAAAACTTCAAACAGGCTGCAGCAATTCCTCAACAACTTTAATAACGCACCGATGTTCTCGACATTTTGTCGCGATCGGCTGGATATTCCGAAGACTGTTGAACTCTATGCAACCACTATGTACCGTACATTCGTGCACGGTAGGACGAGGCACTGCTAGGAGCTTTGGCGAAGAGAAAGGACGCAATGTAGACAATAAAGTTATCTCAATATACCGGGAACACGGATTTATTTATTTGAGACACACTTTTATCATATCTTATCTACAGTTATGTTAACATAGAATGCAATATCGGGAAAAAATGTACTCAACTCTAAATACATGTAAAAGCCGAGCCAAGGTATTATTTCTGAGACTGCTTACCCTTCATAGTTCCGACTGTTGTCAGGATCCTGAGTCAGGGCATAGAGAACTGAACATCTTACTCTACCACAGTCATCACTCAAGCCCAAGCTGAGATTACTATGGTATGCGAAAACGCGAGTTTTTTTTATATGACTCACGTTCTTGACAAATGTCTGCCTTTAGCGTAATGTTAGTTACAGCAAGTTACATCCCATTTCCAGTTAAACGTTCAATTACAGTCTTTTAATGTGCAGACGTTTGTGAATTAATGTAACTTTCTTCTGAATGGAAGGGAGTTATACTCCTCTGAGAACACCTTGCCTTTACTAAACTGCAAAAAATGAAAGTAAACGTTCAGTTCAAAATTAGCTGTAACGTGTTCCATTACAAGATGAACATTCAGGGAGAAACTGGCACGAACATTGAATGGGCTTTGCTGGAGCTACAGTCTTCAGTTGAAGGTTTAGTATGGGTTTTAACATTGAACATTAGAGGGATATTACAGGGCTGCGAGGAGATCCATTATTGCCATGCGGTGACTCTGGCACTTGTCCAGAGTCCAAACAGTAGTCCAACAATGGGCTTTCATCAACGAGACGAAACTTGTCAGATCTCCATCCTTCTTCAACTGTCAGATCCGGACGGCCCCATTGGTGTAAGGCCGCTCTGAGTCTGCATGAACATGGCCGTGGAGCGCCTGGGTTGTGACGTGATGACACTTAGGAAAAATACGCCCTTAGTTGCCCAATGTTTGTCGTACAAAGCGGGTAAAATTGGGGTCTTGGCTTTCTTTATGTCAAACTTTTATTTTATGAAGAAAATTTTCAATCGGTGTGCACCTTACACACCAAGTTGCGTCAAGGCGTAGCTATTGCCCTCGCAACACAAAACATCAATGTAATGTGGCCCAAGAAGACAGGACTATTCAGAAGGCGGAGACTAGTACTTTGTGTGAACACCATCGGTTTCGCAGGAGGATGCTGAGATAATACTTGATACATTATATGTAACAACAGATAACCTACTCAAGTGCACGTGTTCAGTACTGAATGAATACTTTCTCTCGCTCCTGTGCAATCATGTTTAGTACCGGATGAGTTTTTTCTCCGACACCCATACACACAAGTTAAGTACTGAATATTAGTTTCTCTGACACCCACAAACACATGTTTAGTACCGGATGAGTGTTTTCTCCGACACCCATACGCACAAGTTAAGTACTGAATATTATTTTCTCTGACACTCGCAAACACATGTTTAGTACCGGATGAGTCTTTTCTCCGACACCAATACACACAAGTTAAGTACTGAATATTAGTTTCTCTGACACCCACAAACACATGTTTAGTACCGGATGAGTCTTTTCTCCGACACCCATACACACAAGTTAAGTACTGAATATTAGTTTCCTGACACTCGCAAACACATGTTTAGTACCGGATGAAGTCTTTCTCTGACACCCATATAAACTTGTTTAGCACCGGATAAATAGTCTCTCTGACACCCACAAACACATGCTTAGTAAGTGAGCAACTGTGTTAGATGGAACTAGGCGCTATATAAATACTAGTACATTATTAGTAGTACATTTACCGGATGAGTTCTTTCTCCGACACCCATACACACAAGTTAAGTACTGAATATTAGTTCCCTGACACTCGCAAACACATGTTTAGTACCGGATGAAGTCTTTCTCTGACACTCATATAAACTTGTTTAGCACCGGATAAATAGTATCTCTGACACCCACAAAGACATGCATAGTACCGGATTACTTTCGCTGACGTCCATACAATCATATTCAGTACTGGATAAGTTCTTTCTCTGACACCCACAAACATAATTGAGTCATTCCATATGAACTCAACCAGAGGCCCCATTGTGACCAACTCAGAAAATTCTGCAAAACAATTGTGGAAATACCTCTATATATACAACAAACACATCCAAAATTCTGGACTTGAACTTCTAAAAAACAAAATAGCGTTTGGTGGTGAAAATTGCTACCCTGGATAATTTGCGCCCAGAATTTGACATCACAATTGATCCATCTCTTCTCATTTTTGGAATTGCTGGTCTCTCAAATATGAATCTTTTCATGGGCGGAAATCAAACATTCAGTTTTCAAGAAGCCCCTGTCATCCCAAGATCATCTATAATGGGTTTCTGCTGCTGGAATTTCTTTTATTTGTAGACAAGTCTGTCTGCAATAGGAAGATTGACTGTAGTCAAGCCATAATATTGGAGTTATGAGCCTCTGAAAAAGGTTCCGACTAGAAAAATGGAATATTGTTTTCAAACGTCGGCCTATTTTACATAAATGCCCCTGTTTGCCTTTTTAACTGCCCACATGGTGAACTTGCCAGCCCAAATTGTTCCTTTTTGTCAGTCGGAACATGGTTTCAATTCCAATGTTTGAAATGGAACCCTCTACGTTTTATGGGTTACGATGACATTACAAAGGATATATACTGCCATAAATTAACATGAACTTTAAAGCCTTAGGGTCTTGGCAAACGTCTACTCAAAGTCAAGTAAATTACATGTCAGTGATAATTAGATGAACTTTTGTGGCAGTATTTACTTTGTAATGCAATCTTAACCCATAAAACGTTCCATTTCAAACACTGGATTTGAAGTCATGTTCATATTAACGGAACCTCGTGGTGCTAGCGAGGAGGGACGCAGTGTCATATGGATAGAATAGGGTCTAAGTACTCCAATGCTCGTCGTACAAAGCGGTGAAAATGAGGAACTTGGTCGGCACGTCGGCCCAGTGATCTGCCAGCCTTGGTAACCATGGTTCGAATCCCGCCCTGGTATCTTTCTTTCCACCCGGCGATTAGAGCCTAACGCCGACGTGACGTTGGTGACACCGTGGTGATAAGGCTGACAAATTGCCGAAAAACCACATAAAATGCAAAATCACTCACTCACGCAGATATATTGCCTTTGCAACGAAACACATCATGCGAGCTCAACCCCATATCCGGTGTCAGCTAGGCGCCTATATATCCTTGACAAACGAACACTGTGAGCATGAGGTTAAAGCTGAAAGCCTAGCCTTTATTCAAGACCGTGAGTCAAGGCATAGATAACTGAACATCTCACTGTACCATAGTCATTAGTCTGTCTCACAGACCCTGAATAACTAATTTTATCCAATGCCAGCCTCAGTTTAGCAAGTCTAGATAAAACCAAATTGGAATTAAGCTTGTCTCTGGGCTGCTTTAGAATTTAAAATTGTTTTACAGTTTACAATAATAATATTCCAGAGACTAATAATTAGTCTAAGGGGTCATAGACACTCATATATAGGCGTATGGGCACCCTTGGAGTGGGGGAGGGGGGCAGTGACCTTCTTGGCTGGAAAGTGACCCCCTGGTAAAACCTGTAAAAAGCAAAAAAAATAAAATAACACAACCTCAAACCTCTGATGTTGCCCAAATGTTGGGGCGTTCTTGCCAGAATCATGATTTTGCCCCCGGGCTCCTTTTGAAAAATAATTGTAAGGCCGTCTTATTTCCCAGTGGGTCATTGAAGCTCTTTCTTCCTACAACCTTAGGATAGATTCACTCAAGCCATCGGCGAAGGGGGCACCTTAAATTATCTCATGTGCGAGGGAAGTAGCCCCGCTGAGAGCCCAAGACAGTGAAGACACCCCCCTCGATGGGCGTCATGTACCCCAATTTTATCAAAAACACCTTTGTGTGATCTACTTGAAAACACATTAAAATCATGTACGTTGTAAAGGGGAGGGGGGAGGGGGGCTGATCCCCCGCCCGTTTATATTCTTTCGTTTCAGCACAATTAAGTCTCTGAGGAAATGTTTAGTTTCTAACATTTTATTCAAATATTAAAAAATATCATCTACGAGTAAAATATCTTATCAGATACTGCAGTCTTATCTAGACTTTCTAAATTATATTGTGCACGAAGCTGAACGTATGGTAAATATATATTGTAGGCCTACATAGTTTAACAAATTATTTGATAGTGGATGCTTTCCCTCAGTATGGTCTAAATCTGTTATTATTCCCTTACATAAGAAAGGTGATAGTTCCAACCCAGATAACTATAGAGGTATTTCACTAATGAGTTGCTTTGGTAAGGTATTTACATCTATACTTAATAATAGACTTAATAAATGGGCAAATGTGAAAGACAAAATTCCAGAATGTCAGGCTGGATTTCGGAAATATTATTCAACTACCGATCATATATTCACTTTATACGCAATGATTCAGAAACGCTTATCTCGCTCACGTGGTAAATTATATGTAGCATTTGTCGATTTTAAAAAAGCGTTTGATACAGTTGATCGCTCCAAATTATGGTACTGCCTACGTCATGCGGGTTTAGGGGGCAAGATGTACTCCATCCTGAAAGCCATGTATTCTAATGTAAAATCCTGTGTTCGTTGCAAAAATGATACAACAGATTTCTTTGACTGTCCGTCTGGTGTACGTCAGGGCTGCATCCTAAGTCGGGACGCGAAAACTTTGAGACCCTGCGTCCCATGGGACCCGATAAAATGATGTTTCAGAAATTCTGTTTTCCGGTATTTGCCGGCGATTCGCTAGAAAATTATAGCAATCGCCGGAACTTTATGCTTTTTTCGCCGGTAAAAATGAAAAAGGTGTGAAAGATTCTCAAATACTTAAGCAAATTATCCTTGCCAGAACAGTTTATTACTCGTGTTCGATCTGTTTGCTTTCTGGTAGAATCACAGGAAAACCCACTTCAAGTCTATATTTAGCTTTTGCGTCATGATCAGCTACTTGACGTCTGATTGGTTGGCCTGATTCATTTAGTTTGTCATCAACAGTTTCAATTGTCTCGGTTGTGAATGTAAGTCACAGGGAAACTTAAATTACTGAAGTTACTGGCCGACTCCCTTATTAAAAACTGCAGAATGAAACAAAATTATGCTTTCAAACAACTTTAAAACAATAATTAAGTCCATTCCATTCTTGGCGTTTTGGTTCAAACACATTCTGCATTTGGGCTAATTAACTGCAGCAAACATTTTACAAAATATCTTCACAAAAACCTGACCTATTTTTGACTTATTTGCATAAAGCTCTGGCAAAGAAACAGCTCTAAATTTGCATAATGCCCTGGGCCCACTTCCTCAAAGCGATTTTAGCGCTAAGTTGATCGTAAGTCCTTACGGGTCGAAATTTCTCCATATCATTTTTATGTTAAAATCTCGATCTTAAGGGTTTACGATCAACTTAGCGTTAAAATCGCTTTGTGGAAGTGGGCCCAGGCCAAGAAAATCTCTAGATCTGATAGCGACCAGAAGTTGGCAGTTATTCGTCATTCGACATTCGAAAGACGAAAGACTAATACATCCGTTATTCGCTTTTCGAAAGTCGAATGACTAATAAATCCGTCTTCGTTTTTTGAAAGTCGAATGACTAATAAATCTTTGATTCATCGTGTGCGCGGTTGTTTGTATGTATGTGGGGGTGTGTGGGTGTGTGTGTGCGCGCGCGCGCGCG